>JAVQJD010054538.1:0-55563 GCA_036023655.1 Nannoperca australis
TTTCTTTAAAGTTAAGACTAGTTTAAAGTCATCTTCATTGAAAAGTACAGTGCTTTTCCTTCAAAAATAAGGACATTTCAATGTGACCCCAAACTTTTGAACGGTAGTGTACATTTACAAAAGTATGAGTGTTCAGACTCATATTGAAACTTGAGTTCAAACAGTGTTTAGTTGACCGGGTCAGGCTAATACAGGCAGGAGGGAAAGGAAATAAATAAGAAAGACATGACTTGTGACCTCTTCTTAGAAGCTAAAAGCCTGTTTGAAAATGTTATGACACATGATCCCTGTAAACTGAGAAGTCAGTTTTGCATTCATGGACGGAGGTACTCTGAGCTTCCCTCCTGCCAGTTCTTTGAATTAGACATTCTTATTGATGACATCTGCCACTGTGTTTATCTGTGTGTGTGTGTGTGTGTGTTTCCAGTGGGAGAGCCGAGGTTTGTCTGAATTCTTACACCGCAGGTGAGTGTGTTTACGTGTGTAAACCTTCTGTCCTGCTGGCTGTCTCTCTCTCTCTGTCTCTCTCTCTCTCTCTCTCTCTCACACACACACACACACTCACACACACACACACACACACAAGCACACAACTTGTTCTGACACCTGACTAGTGCTGTAATTGTATATGGTGCTAAAAAGCAACATGATCTGGCCTCGTCTTGCACATGTTGGGCATGTTAGACTCAGACAGGCAACTGCGCATACATGTGTATGTGTGTGTGTGTGTGTGTGTGTGTGTGTGTACATATCAGTAAACGACTTGAGCAGTGTGTGGTAAGGAGCTTGGGAAGGCAGGAGGAAAGTGATCAGACTAATTTCTTTTCCTGCTGTGCTTCAGGCTCGTACCCTCTCTCTCTCTCTCTCTCTCTCGGTTTTTCTCTGTGACGTCAACATTTCCCTGAATGCACCTTTTGGTCTAACTGAACATGTCTCCTGTAACTCCTACTTTTGGCTAATTTAATGTGTGTGCGTATTTAACTACCTTACATGCCAACTTGTGAATTTCCTATATTTCTGCCAGTTAGTTTCTTTCACTGCAGTTCTTTATCTGACCTCATTTATCTTCTGCAACCAGGCTTTGATTGAGCTCTTTCTATGGTACTTTTTAAAGATGTATTTGTTGCAGTGATGGCACTTTGAGGTGCAGCACAGGATTCTTCCCTGAGGGTTGGTACCCCTCTGAGAGGTCAGAAAAGAAATCTGAGGGGACATGAGACATACCAGAAAAAGAAAGAAGACTTTTCTCCTATTTTTGCTTTTTTTTCCATGTGAAATGCTGCACAGTTTTCTGTCTTCAGACCTCTAAAAATGACAGTAACAGTCTGAAAAACACTCTCACAACTCTGAAGGGGTCTCACGTTGACTTGGCATCATTTTAAGGGGTTGTAGGGTAAAAAAAGGTTGGACTATAAAGAAACAAAACTACAAAGTTTGGACAGATTGCAATGAATGTTTTGGCGTAGAGACCTTTTCATGGTGCCACGAGGAATCCTGATTACTTCAGTGATCCTCTGACCTTTCATCTAACACCACCAGCAGGTCAAACTTTCCACTTGTGCAGCACTTGTAGGGAAGCTTGCAATGAGCTGCAGCATTAATGCATGTATATATACATGATTTTGTGGCATCTGCATGTTGAATAAGTTGACAGCCCAATAAACCCATTTAAAATTTAAACAACAGTAGGTTTCAAATGTGTCTAAGTAACATTACAGAAAAAGCACATTAGACTTAAAAAAGTATAATTGCACTGGTGATATATTCATGCCTACGGCTATTATTTCTTACTCACTGAAAATTACTTTATTGCTTCGAAACTTCATCCAAAATACAGCTTAATAATTATTCACCTAGGAAGCGAGCTATATCAGCGCTTCCAGGAAGTTAAACTTAAATTAGTACCCTGAATGTCACTCTTTTATGAGTGAGAAAACTGAGAGCCTGTCACATCTCGAGTCATGTTTGGTTGATTTGTTCAGGCAGGATATACATTCTGCTAACCTCTTCTGGCCTTATGAATCTGCTACCACTTGGTAGCTCAGCAGCTCTCTTTTGACTGTTTTACTTATATTATCAGCCATTAAGGGGATGCTCTTATCTAGAGTGCTTCTTACATTTCCACTGTGACATAAGTTCTTACCTCACCCACACGCTCCACATGGTGCTGTACAGTGGAGGCCTTTCACTGCTGTCCTCTAATGACCTGCTGCCTGCTGAAAGAGAGTTATATGTTCCTAAACTACTGCTTTAAATTGAGTCTAAATTAAAGAGAATTATTATAAAGTGTTTAAATTAGAGTGATGAGGTGCTAAATATATATACTAAATACATACACAGATCAGCCATAACATTATGACCACGTACAGGTTCATAGTTCACTTTCATGCCACGTTTTAGATGAGAAGATCATTACCACTTTCAACTGCATAATGTCTGAGATTTTCATTTCAAAATATGTAGGTAACCCAAGAGGATTTACTTTTGTCTCGTGTGCTATCTTTATAGGCTCATGTAAATGCATTTGTTCCAAGTTTGTGTAAAGTTGAAAGTACTTTAAAGTAGGTGGTTCCTGTAAGACTGTAAAAGAAAACTGGTACTGCGTGTTACTAAATTGTCTCAGTGTGTTGTAGGAAATGTTTTGAGAAAAATAGTTTCGATTGTATACCTGGACTAATTAGCCGTGAATCAACCTTCCTGAAACTCTCTTTTCTTCCAGTAAAGTAACAACCACAGGAGTGCTATTGTCCCCAAATCACCCCGAACAAATTCATGTGAAAACCCAAAATATCCCTGCTGTGAGTACAGTACATGATCCTCATTGACTTCTAGTTAGCGTAGTAAATTATATTACAGTAAAATGTCATGGCATCTGTTAAATAATGAGCAGCAGCTGTGGCCTGGCCCCTGTCTGTAAGTATTCTACAAGTTGATTAAGTATTAACTAGAGGAAAGTGAATGAAGGCTCACATGGAGCCTTTGAGGGAGGGAGGGAGTTCTGCGATGCAGCTCTGTCACTGACCACAGTGAACTTTACGCCCCTTCTTTGAATTTCTGTGTGTATGTGTGCGTGAGCGAGAGAGAGAGAATGAGGGAGAGAGATGCGCTAATGTTACAGACATGACCTGTGGGGGCTTAGAGAGGAGTTGATCGCATATGTGCCGCTCAGACTTCACAGGGTGTGCTTGCATGCGTGTGTGTGGTTTAATGAGCAGACTGGCCACTTTAAAGCCCATGGCTGGTGGTGTCACTTCATCCCTGGTGTTTTATTAGGGAGGGATGACGCTGCCGCTTTCACAGAGAGAAAGTTCGCCTCTTAAAGATGCTTCTACTCAGCAGGAAAGAAGGAGACTTCTGTGGGTTTTATTCCTTCCTTTTTGTCTGTCTCTGCTGTTTTTGGAGGAGCCTTTGGAAGTTTCCCCCTTTTCATGCCTAAAGGACTTCTAAGGCGCCTACACACCAGCCACAGAGAGAAAAGGTTCAACGGAAATATTAGAATCATTGTGAAGTTCTCTTACTGACAGGAGCTTTGACAGGCAAACTGGGATTTCTACTTTCAGTCTGGCATGTGGGCAGATCACCTCTTGTTTTTTCCCCTCCCTTTGCCACACCCATTACCTTCTCTATCACTATGTGCACCAACAGTCAGAGCAACAGAAAACATACATGCAAGACAATG
Source organism: Nannoperca australis (assembly GCA_036023655.1). NCBI lineage: Eukaryota > Metazoa > Chordata > Actinopteri > Centrarchiformes > Percichthyidae > Nannoperca > Nannoperca australis. The sequence goes on from JAVQJD010054538.1 coordinate 3,680, forward strand.
CCAATCAACGGTGTAATTCAGTGCGCCACTCTTGATTATTGTGAACGGTTGAAGAACGTTACGTCATACACAACAAGTCTGGATGTGGAAGGCCTGAGAATATGGATGCAGCAGGTTTAACACTACCTTTTGTTATTTAAAAAGCACTCCACCAATTTAGCATTGCACTAGCAGCACCAGAGGTATCGTCTTTATCATTCATTGACATTCTTCTTGCTTGTCAAAACCTGGAGCCCACATTACCCACAATGCAACTCGACTGCCAACAGGACATTCCGGTGTGTTATGCTGGTAGCTGCTAATGTAGCCTTGGGCTGCTAGCCTCAAACTACAAAAGCCCTGGAAAGCTCACTTCTACTCCACAACCCCAGAAAGATTTTACACCATCTTTTTACATATGTAGTTATTCTTCCTGAGACCTGCAAACAGACTTTGATGTGTACAATTGTTGCAGTTCCCCTTTAAAGCACAATCTGTGTCTATCTGTGTTGCATGTAGGTAAAGATATAAAAAAAATGGAACACAGAGAGCGAAGAGAAGAGGACAAAGAGAGAGAGAGAGAGACTGAGATGTTAAGGCTTGGATTGAGGTATCAGCTGTATCAGTGTGATCATGAGTAATGGACACCAGCAGGTTGGAGCATCAAGTTTATCCTCTGGACACTGGAGCTGTCTCAGGCAGCTCAGGACCAGAGCAAACACTGTCGGCGCTCTTTGGGTAAATGATCAACTGCTGATGGGAGCCAGGACAGAGGAAGAGAGAGAAACTCTGTGTGTGTGTGTGTGTGTGTGTGTGCATTTTCTCACATGTAAGTCATTATGCGTCTGGACACTGGAGGCATGACATAATTGTCAAACAGGCAAACTAGATGAGGCACAGGATTAGAATAGAATAAACTTGAATATAGAGACAAACATTGATTCATTAATGAAGACATTTGGATGAGCTTTGACAAACATCAGTGTTATGTATTCACATATTTGTTGCAAGGCTGGGATTCTGGCCATGACTACTCTTTTATCTGCAACACTCTGCATCCAAATACGCAGGTCTGTGTTTGATTGCAGAGCTACAGTGAAGTACTGGGGAAGGCACAGTAGCCTACATGGTGATTAGATAGAAAAGGAGGTACCTTGTGGAAATCGTGGATTCTCAGAAGAGTGTAGGTGGGCCTGATGAGTCAGTGTTGCTTTGTGGCAGATGGTTTGGCATTGGCAACAAATGTGGGCACAGCCAAACATTTACACTGATCAAGAGGAATCGTTCCTGTACAAGATGCATTCTGAACGAATGAAATGAAATTGAAATCGTTTTTATTTTGATCACGAACTAAACGACATGAATGCTTTTGATAAGTCATGATAAGTCATTGCGATGAGGCAACTAGCCCAGACTTTGACATATACTACTCATGTTTGCTAAGTCGTGATACCTGCCTCTCACCTTGCCTGCCAAACAGCAGTTGTGTACAGTAAAAGGTAACCGTTTCTTGTATGTGAAGTATAATTGTAAATTCATATTAAGTACTGTCACTGTATATCTGCAACCTTAACCTGTGTCTTCAGGAACTAAGTGGGAGTTTACTGAGAAAGGCATTGCAGTGACAGTTATTATGGAAAATAACATCCACAGGTGACATAAAAACAAAACTACACTTAAACTTACATTTATTGTGATATAACAACACAAGTTAAATCACAAGTGGACCACAATATTCATATTCATAAAAAAGTTGGGTTTTGATGGCTGAACCATCATTCCGAGGTCCATATTTAATTTAGAATAAAGTATACATAAAAGGATTAGGACAGGGTTGTTGGAGACATAACCGCATTTTCTGCTGACTAAACTCAACACTAATATAAACGGAAGCTTAGTTCAGCATAAAACCACCAGTTTATATTTTAGGCATCTACAAATTAATTGAAAAGCATGCAATTTTGCATTTCTGCTGTACTTCATGTTCCATTACAGATTAGAAGCACAGGTTTCAACTTTTTCCTTTTGAAACAAAGTGGTTGAAGTTTACAAAATGTCTCTGAAATGCAGGATACACAAAGCCTCATGTAAATTCTTGAGCCACAACAGAGTAGTGTTCCCCTTAGGTCAGTGCAATACAGATTTGCACTTCCAGGTGAACAAATATTAGTATATGTGTGAAAGAGTGAAAATGAGACACTGATATGGGTGATAAAAATGAGTTTATGGTTTCCATTCACCATTGGTTATCAACATCAATGGAAAAGCCTTCACACACTGTAAATGACCAGCGCCTCGTTTCAGGATTCCAGAGTAACAAATTCCTGATTAATCTGTGTGTAATATGGCCACTGGGTCTGTCAGTCACTGACTTAAAGCCACATTTGAGTTTCAAGACACCTGCTCTTCTGTATGTTCTTATCTGCACAGCCACCGATATCAGCTGTCCGGGTTACCCCAAATGCCCCATGTAGCTGCAGAGCATGAGAACAAGACAGAGGAACAGATCCATCCATATTTATTATCTCCTGAGCTGACTGTCTTTAGCAGAGAAGCAGTGACATGCTGCTGTGCTTTTATCAGTTTAAAAACTACCCTGGCGCACAGAAGATCAAATGATGCAACAGAGGTGATAACAGTTGTGCTCTTTTTTGGTTTGGTTTGGCCAAAGATAGCTTCTAGTTCTAGTTTTCATTATTCCTCAACTGTCTTAATAATATTCCTGATTCAACACTGCACATTAATTAACTGGATTGACTGTCAAATCTACAGTGAAAAGAGAATCTGCTTCTATGCGTGTGTGAGTGCTGTTTGCATATGTGTGTGTAATTTGTATATATTTGTTGTTATAATCACTGCCATGCCAGCTAATTCTCCCCCTATTTTCATGGGTGTTGTTTTGACAGCTGACTCAAAGTGGAAAGTCTTGGTGCCAGTGTGCTTGGAGAGCAGCAATCACTCTTTCCCTTTCTCTTTCACACACACACACACACACACACACACACACACACAATTAACAGTGCCCTTGGTCCAATCAGGGAGGATATGTGGGTGTTTGTGAGACAGAAACAGAAACAGCGAGGCAGATACTTTAGTGTCAAGTCCAGACCAGTATCAGATTCAGACCACAGTGATCCCCATGTTAATACCCTACCTATCTATTTTAGCTGCAGGGGGCTCTCATGTAATCGGTCACGTTTTTCCCAACAACACTTTCTCAGTCACCACGTCCTTATTTTACATTCAGCAGGTGCTCATCGCATCCACAGCGATGCACTGTCCGAACATCAAAGTAAACAAGAAAACAAAGTGCGGTACTCTGGTGAATTACTGCAGAGGGCAGAGCCATCTCCGTTGACAGTAAACTCGGGTCAGGAAGGACAGTGTTGATAGATTTGCTGGCCCAGGTCTGGAGCGCTAAAAGGAATCACCGATGCAGCTGCGTTCAAAACAAAGCACAGGCTGTGAGTTCAGCATGCAGTCACACAAAGAAACGTGTGGAAATGTATTTGAACTCTGGAGTGTTGAACACTCAGACACTCTTTTAAGTCAGAGTGAGGTGGAAATATGGTTTGTTAGGGAAGGTACTCTGAAGTACAGTAACCAGCAGCAAAACATCTGGTTTTAAGGAGATAAGGTAGAAGATGTTGACATATGTTGACATTCTTAATTCTTGGAAAGTCCAGCATAATGAAGGTGAATTCAATGATTACTTGTTAAGCCTATGAAATGTCAAAAGAACATTGACAAGTTACATATTCTGTGAGCCTGAGGTAATATCAAATTCTTGTTTTTTCAAGAGTCCAAACATCAATTTGAGAAGTTGAATAAAGATACTGAAGAATAGACGTGTGCAAGAAAGTCCACGATGCTTCCCAAAGTTTCAGTAACTTGTTTTCTAATTTGTGTTGATATCCACCTGACCGGCGAAATCTTTTAAAACCAAGCAAAACACACACACACACGTAATTGTAATTACAGTGTATACTGCTATATGCGCTCAAATATATCCATATTTTTCTAGTAGAAGGTTTGCTCTTTTCTTTGTCATATCCATGTAAAAGGGCTTGTCACTCATTGTAAAAAGTAAGGTGGGAGTTGACTGTTTGTTGAGTCGTGATTCAAGAAATTCATCCATAAATAAAACTTCTCACCTGCTGCCGTGGTGACCAAGGACAAAGAGAGAGAGAGAGAGAGAGAGAGAGAAAGAAAGGGAGAAAAGATAGAGAGTGAGGAGGTGGCAGACAGAGAGCTACAGACAATGACAGAGACAGATAAAGGGAGAGATGGGTAAGCAATAAAACATTAGAAGAGACAATAGGCCTAATTTCTTATTCAGAAATGTTTGCTTTGGAACGGGCTCTGGCATTATTCTACTTGTCTGTCATGTCAGTAAAACCTCACTGAATTTAAATGCATTGAGTGGCACTTGGAGACAGTCAGAGGCACGGAGAAAGGAAAGGTATCTGGTGACTGAGGCGAGTTCACCTGCAGGTATTCAGAGATGGAGGAGCACGCTTAATGTAGGACAGCTTTCCAACAGGGCATTATTCGGCCCTAAATATAGACAGGACAGAAGTAGGCTGAGCTGAGAGCACTGCCAAAAGGCCACGAAAATAAGCCATAATGTGAAGCCTTGTGTACAGTGAGTGAGGACTATGTCAGATAGGTGTTCAAATTGTCTGGAGACTCAGGTTTAAGCTGTTTACAGACCCCGCTACTGAACGTCTGAAACATGTCCATTAGTTCAAAATGATGTTTATGAAAGGAGGTTTGGAAGATATCCACTTGATCAGACCAACTCAATCTGTTAAAGTCTTATATTTATCTTCAGCTGAACTTTTAAATGCATTTTTACACAGTGAAATTGCTTCAAGGGCCAGAGGCTCTTAACATTTAAAGTGACCAATAACTGTTTTAATGTACATAGATATGCCAGAATCCTATTAAAAAACAACTATCTTTTAAGTTTGGTTTTGGGGGTTGTTACAGAGGAACCCATCAGGGGTTATTAAAGCATCTATCTGTGTGTTCATACTGCCTGTGCATAAAACCATCTGTATCCTGTCCCATCTTGTAACACAGTAACAAAGAATTACTCTATTTTTGGAGCTGATAAGATCAAAGATCGCTCAGCAAGGGAGATTCTCGCCAACTTCATGGCTGGGGCTTCACGAGCAACCCTCTGACTCACTACACCAACTCCCTGCTGAGCTGACTTTCCCAACACACACTCTTCCTACATATCCACCTTTGTCGTGTGGCACAGATCTCGTTTCAGCTATGCTCCTGTCTCTCTCTGCACCCCTTTTAATCTCTCCCTCATTATGTCAATTGCAGAGCTGACGGCACCATTAACCTGCAGTGCCAGTATAAGTGGGGCTGCGCCACACGAACACTCACATGTTTTACACTGTGCTGTGACAAGCCTCGACTTGTTCCAGGCACTGAGACCCAGAAACACCTATGTGATATACTTCACAATTACCACCAATGAGGGATTTTAACATTCCTGCTGAAATCTACAACTGAGATAACAGGTGGGAAAGAAAGACGAGTTATAGAGTTGTGGGTGGCGTCAGATTGATTATCCAACTCATATAGTTCTCAGTAACATGTTACTCCTCACACCAGGTAAAAATAAATAACCATGTGTCCTCTTTCAGTCATAATTTCTGTGCTATTTTTAGCAGGTCATGGGCAGGGTTATGATAAAACAAAGCAGCAGTCCAATGACACTCCTCAGAGGCTCTGCCAGTAAATCACATGAACTCAAAAACACAACCAAAAACAACTTTTTCTCTTTCCAACTGTTTTTCTCAGTTAGTTAAGCTCTGTAACTCAAAAGAGGTGTAGTCCTGTATCGATTATGTAACAGTATACAGTGTAGTTTCAACACTACACTTGTTAGGGTCCCCAGAGGTAGTAAAATCCTTGTTTAAATATTACAAAAGTGACCCTTAATGATATCTACCTGAACCTGCTCTGTCCTACCTCAGCTGCTCAGTACACACACACACACACATACCTACAGTGATAGTGACTCATTAAGAAATCCCCCCTCTCTGCTTTGCTATTGGTCCTGGCAGTGATTCATCAGAGAAATGTTTGTTCATGTGGAGATAACAGGTGGCGAGATCCTCACTAGAGAGGAAGGGGTGGGAAAAAAAACAATTCATCTTTGCGTTTGAAATTATTGTTAGATGACAGTTGTTTTATTAACTGGGATCAGCCTAAAACCTGGAGAATAAACCAAGACAAATGTTTCTAACAGAGAACTGCCTAAAGGATGGTGTTAATCTTATATCTTTTAATAATGTGAACCAACCCAGTCAATAAACAACAAGACTTAAGCACACTGGTGCTTTGAGCTAAATGCTAACATCTTTGTTCAGTGTGTGTTAGCATGCTAACATTTGGTAATTGGGAATAAACACGGATTAAGGATGATGGAAGAATGTCATAAGTTTTGCAGTTGTTTGGTCATAATATACTGGACACATGGCGTTTTTTTACCTGATGATGGCACTAAGTTGTCAGATCACCAAGGTTATTACAATTCATCCTCAGGGGAACAGTAAGGTGTGTACCAAATATCATGGCAATCCTTCCAATAGCTGTCAAGATATTTCACTTAAAACCACAAATTCTTGAAACTCACGGTGGCGCTAGAGGGAAAGTCAGAGAATCACCAAAGTCATGAGAGTTCATCTTCGGAGGACCATGAACTAGGGTTCATCCTCCCGACACCATAGATTTCTGTACCAAATTTCATGGCAATCCATCCGATAGTTGTCAAGACATTTCACTCAAGAGAAACTGTCAACATGCTGGTGTTAGTAAGGTTCATCCTCAGGGGGCCACAAATGACCTATTGAAATAGGTAAACCTTGGAAAAAAGGTCACAAACACATTGCTTAATATTTAGATTTCCTAAAACACTGTTTTTGGCAAAGGGTACTTTTTGCAGGAGCAAATAGTGCATTTATTGGGGGACTATTTTTAGACGTGGATTCATTGTTGGTTTTGGTCTTTTCATGGAATTTGTCAACAAAAAAAACCTATAGATTATCGCTAGCCTTATCATTTAACAAGAACATAGTGACCATGAATCAGCTACTATACCAGATAGAAAGTTATTGTGATGTCTGTGCTGAACAACAAAGCTGGGAACTGTTGTTCATTTCTTGTACTATGGCCAGAAGCAAAAATATTTGGTTAGTTCCTATGACAGAGTGGGTAAATAATCTCTGCCAGTCAACAAGGCAAAACAGTCCATGTTCTCTGCAGAGCACCCAGGCAGCCACTGCTGTTCCCTTATTGCTCAAAGCAACGAGTCTTGAACAAACAAGCCATAAAACTGTTTTTATTTGGGACAATTCTTGGAAGCGAGTGGATGCACAACATGAGCAACCACTCCTGCAATGTCAACGGTTTTTCTGGACACATTCCAGTCCGGAGGGGTCCTCTGTACACCCGCTCCCAGCTCAAGTATCTGGAATGAGACTACCGCTCAATGACTCTGCAGTAAAAGAAGCAGCAGAATGGACTCAGTCAGTAATCCTAAGGAATTCATTGGAAAATTCAAATAGTTATAAGGTAAAGGTAATAATTGCACACAGCTTTTTTTTGCCTAAAGCTGTCACAGGCAAAACTGGTTTATAAATACCCTTATATCAATTTCAGTGAGGATTGAAAGCATAAAAAACAAATTTCCCTGATGGGAAGAACACTGCCTTTTATCCTAATTAGGCCATGGGAAAGTTGCACCAATGAAACGTAGACATCTAAACAAGGCTGACATACTTAGACAAATAGAAAGAGGAAATAAAGACATTTGGACAAGGAGTGCAACATGGGTTTATTGTCAAACTGGTTATTAAGACATGAACTTGATTAATGCCATATTCAAATCTTAAACTCCGCTGTAGTAAAGTGCAGATTCAAATCAAGTTGCCCTGGGAGTCCTCATACATTTTCTATGTCTGGTTTTGAACTGTCAGGTTTAATAGACTGCAATATGAAATCCTACGAATTATGAAAAGCCCTTTTTTTCAACCCACACAACTAAAAAGCTAATGTGCAAACAACATAAATTCAAAGCTGTACTATTGTGTACGCTGAGGCGTCCTCCCACTCGTTTGTGTCTTCAGTTCTAGTACAATTGGACGACAGTTGTACAAAATGAGCAGAACTACCCTAGTCGTAGTCTAGTTTGAAATCTAGGAGTTCTCATGAAAGGTTTTCTGCAGTGATTGGTTGGTTGAAATGCTGCTGCTGCTGCACATGCAGTGGGCCAGTGTTGGTAACCTACTCAGACTTCGCTTTTTGATCATGATTATTAAAGAACGACAGCATTTAAAAGGTCAGCCATGTACGAACATTAAGAGGTCACTTTTGTGTACAAGCCTGCACACTCCAGCGGTTGTAGACAGTTAGTTTGGCCGCTGTGGTTTCTAGTGGCAGTCATGTGCATTATGGAATCTCCATGAGTGCCACTTCAAACTCTTGTCCTCAATTTGTGTAAGCTAAATTAAAAAAAATAAAAACACCAAAAATAAAAATAAAAATAAGAAAAACACTCCACATACAGTCACACTTTCACGCACCCACACAAATTCATTCACTCTTCTTACAACAATCAATACAATGGTTTTGCATCCCAATAAGGGGATACCGAAGGAAACGGCAGCAATGAGGTAAACACAAAAACTCATGAGAGATATTGCACAGACAAGTGCCGGCACAGAATACAGTCTCTCTTTCCAACAGCCTAGCCTGTGCATAGGAAGAATAAAGCACTTATGGTGTTCGCAGACATTAAACCCTTCTTGTAAAGCTTTGTTACACTAAAGTGGGAACGACAAATGAGTCTAGAATCCCCACCACTTGGCAGATTTCCAGATTTGCATGACAATAACTAAATGTATTGTAAAAGTTAAAAAAAAAAAAAAATTAAATAAGAGTAACCTAATTTACTGACTGAGGAAGGGTCCATGACTGTTGGCAACAGTGATGGGACAAACCAAAAATAACCTGAAGTCCCAGCATATGTAGAAATGCCTCAATCCTTTGCTTTGAGAGAAGTAGGCAAAGTTGAGGCTGGGTTGGAGCCAGCATGGAGAAAAATCTCTCAAGTTTCATTCAATAAATAGCATAGTGGAATATGCAAAAAAAGCCATTTTTTCCCCCTCCTCTAAACCAAAAAGTACGTAAACCCCTTGCTCAGTTCATCCAGAGATATCACTGTGTGTCCATGTTGCAATCCACTGCCAACACATCGGGCTGTGACCAGTCAGAGCTGTGGCTCGATGAATGAAGACTCGTTCCTCCATTTACTCCCATCATTTTACAGTTTACCCTGGTTGAATGAGGACAGTTTTGTTGACACAAATCTTCAAGTTCCTTACAGCTCCTCAAATACCTTTTGGTTCCGGCATTGAACAAGTCTCCTCAGTCCGTTCACACCACCTCCCTCTTTTCATCCGTCCATTCCCCCTCCACTCCTTCACGATCATTATCTGTGGAGCAAGACGAAGGCCTCTAGTTTCTCGGGGATGTTTCCCCGGTAGTCGAGGCTGTGCTTGATGATGGCCCTGGCGGCGAGGCACTGCAGCGTGGTGTGGTTTATGGGCTGGATGACATTCCTGGCCATCTCCTTCTCGTCCAGGAGGTCGCAGGCCGTTTGTTGGAAGGAGTTGGTGCTGTCAAAGTGAGTCCCGCATGAAATCAGCAGGTTCATGATGTCGGGGTGACCATTGGATGCGGCTATGTGAAGAGGGCTGGTGGGTTGGAAAAGATAAAAGATCCGCTGTAAAGATTATACTATAAAACGCGATCACTGGTGTGAAATGTTCATGATATTCGCTGCTGGCTGTCACGATGACACAACGATGCAATTGAGGAATGTTTTAGAAAGTATTTTCATTCAGTTTACAGACAGAATAAATACATTATTCTAACACTTTTTGCTGTTTCTTATTAACAGAACGGGGGGAATTAAAACCAGTATAGTGAAAGAACAGCTAATAATGACAGCTGAAACTAAAGTAGTAAATTAGAAAAAAAGAAACCAAACAGACCTGTTGTCATCTTCATCGCGGCTGTTGACGTCGGCCCCACACTCAAGAAGGATGGAGGCGACTGTGAGCGAGGGGAACTTGCAGACGGGATAGCGGCCCACACAGGTGGTGTTGCGGTCGACTGCCAGGTGTAGTGGACTGTAGCCGTTCTTACCACACGGATGGAGCTTCAGGAATCTGTGGGGGAAGATGTCAACCTTTACAGTCAAGGAATAGCAACGAGGTGACATTGAACTACAAACGTCATGGCAACGGCACAACGCAAGGTCAGGAAAATGTCCTAAATGTTGACAGATCATGAGATGGTCATCTTTATGTACACGATTAATTGACGCAAATTCACAAAGGCCTGTGGCAGAGGTGGAATGCATCTAGTTGCCCTGACACGCTCTTATGTGCGGGGGGACGTAAAAGTCCTCTGGCACCCCGACTAATGCAAGTTCACACTACCAAAGGAAATACAAGGCAGGACATGAAAAATATTTTTTTTCCTGAAACAAAACACATCATCTCCCTCAAATCTACTATTTGTATTGCACTAACACTAATGGATGACAAACACGGATGACTTCCCTTATCATTTGAAAAATTACTGGGGCAATTTTGATGTTTCCCACAAAGACAAATCGTTGCCAATACATGTACTTTACACAGAAACCCACCTGTAGATGGTTTCCTTCTTGAAGTGGTCCTGCTCCGCAGTACACGGCACCTTCTCTAAAAGACAAATGAGGTGCAGGATGATTGACAGGGCCTTGCTGAGCTGGGCAGGGTCAGGAGGCATGGGCCCGTTTTGCTTAACCGCTCGCTCGATCTCCAACACACTCTTGGAAAGGATCCCCATCAAGTCCTCAAATGACACCGATGTCCCCAGGAGCCCCTTAGCCCTGTCCTGCAGCATGAAGGAGAAGAGCTCAGCGAACGACAGCAGGCTGGAGGCCGTCATGGGGCTGAGCGGGTCCAGGTTGCTCTGCTGCATGTCCAGTGCATACTTCCACAGATTGATACAGCGCTCAAAGTTCCCAGAGTCTGCGTACACGGCGCCTCGGTAACGGATGTAGTAAGATGTGTCTGGGTGCTGTGGGCCGAGGATTCTCTCACGGATGAGCAGTGCCTGCATGCGCATCTCATCCGGGTCAGATATCAGCCCGTCCAGCTCTTCTCCGTTTGTTACCTAAGAAGAGGATGACCAGAAGGAAATTGCTTTAAGACCTGATGCTGGACTGCTGCAGTAAGTTCCCGGATATAAAAATCTATATAATACACAATATTTACGGTTTACTTTGTGCCTTTGTGAGGGGGGAAAAAGCATGGTCCTAAATGTCAGTTTTTTTTTGTTCCATTTCTTCAAAATAAATGCAAAACCTATTTCTAGAGCATTAAATGCTTTGTGGAATTAACTCAGGGTGGTGTTAGCTGGAAGGACGGACTCAAACTAATACTCACCTCCCTGGCGTAGTCGTACGCCATGATCAGCTGCTTGGGTTCTGGTTTATGGACAGTGTGGTTACTGTCCATGTACCTGAGGTCCATGGCTCTCTTCCAGTATTTTAAAGCTCCCAGCAGATCTCTCTTCTTGTCGACAAACGTGGCTCCCAAGAGCTCCAGGGCATCGATGCGTTCCCTGTGGCTTGTCTGCAGAGGAAAGAACACGCAAGATAAATATTCGATAGATTCCAAACGACCACAGCCTCGCGCCCATCTACGCAGGCGAACTGTCCGCTGCAAGCGACGGAAACCCTGACCTGCTGGTGCGTCGTCAGGTCGTCTACGATGTTCGTGTGGCCTGTGACGCTGGCGGAGAGCAGGGGCGTCATGCCATAGCCATCCTGCTCCATGGACGCTCCATACTGCAGTAACATCCGCATGATCTCAAGACTGCCCGACTCTGCACAGTCATGAAGCGCCGTGTTTCCTGTGAACAGGGGGGGGGGGACAAGTCTTAACAATAAGCTACACATTATATAATTCGTATTCATTGAAAAACCAAAAAAGTGTGCTCATGCAATGCAATTTGTGTTTATATTTTGATAGACATCTGACTTAAAATTCACTATAATGTTAATATACATGAGCTCTTGATGATGGACCGTTTATGGAGACCTCTGTGCGACAAAAGTAGTCCGCATAATCAAGTAATGCTATATGAGATACTATTTGTAGATTGTATATCCACGCTGCTGCAGGACGAGGTAATAGTGGCATGTACCTCTACTATACGACCACTGGGAAACCCCAACTGGGCCACGGCATTTTTGAAAAGGCTAAAGATTGGTTTGCAAACTGGCCATTAACTAAAATAATTAATAGATTTGATATAATAAAAAAAAATAAAAATAAAAAATATATATATATATATATATATTCAAAACGGCTGCAGATCAGCTGATATCACTATCATAGTGGAAGCTGACTGACTTCCAGACTTCTTGTTTCGTTTTGTGTTTCACGCATAAAGCGAGAAGACCTTGAGCTTCCAGGCAAAGCATTGCGAATAACACTTAATATATGTATGTATATATAAAAAAAGAATAGGTAGCCTAAGGACTTAATGTAGGGCTATAAAAGTCAATACTCAACACAAATAAACATTTGTGAAAAATGCTCATCACTATTTTCTTGATTCATTGACAAATTGTTGCAGCTCTACTGTAAGGCCTGTTACATATTATTTGATACATGAGCGCAAAGGTCTGAAGGTAGAAGTCTACTGAGTCTTGTCTATCCTTGTCCTGCAAACATTTCTTTCAAATAGGTCACTCAGCCCTGGAAATCAGGGTCAATCTTCAACAACAACATTGTTAAAACAAAAAAGGTCTCCACACGTGGTTCTTCCTGGAGTTAAGCATTGTTATTGTTCTTGGAGAACACTTATTGGTTCCATAAAGGTAAAGAGAAAAGAAACCCACACATACAAGTAAATGCCTTCAGATAAATCAGTTCAACATACCTCATAACACTTAATGTCCATCCTTACCATTTCATTTCACTTGCCTCTAACCTCCTGAGCTAATCCATATTCAAGACGACGAGACCAAACGGGGTTAGTCAGCAATTGACCATTATTTATATACTCCGCCAAAACTACACAGATCAAATTTTTTCCATGGTACTGTTGACAGAGAAAACTTGGGGGGCAGCCGTGTCTCAGCTCTTCCGTTAACATTGCAGAAGATGTTTAACATTGGTGTTGTGGTTTTGGATAGCGACATGCTTTCAGATGGACATGTGATTATACAGTCAATGTTTTAATATTCTTCAGAGATGAAATGGTGTTTGTTGCAAAAAGGAGAATTATACCTTTACATCGGTATGTTCCTATGAACAATGCCTCTTTTGGGCCTTCTCAAACCTCAAGAAATTCACCTCCACTAACAAAACATGTTGATACAGAATTTTTTTTAAATTAAAAATCGTTTCCACGGCCAGGGATTAGTCTGAATACTGACGACGGGCGATACAGAGATCCCCGGAGCTCTGCGGTGTCACTCGAGGCCTGTGCTACGAAGCAAGTTCAACAAACCCAGGGTCTCGGGTCGTTTTCTGGCTTCACGGAGCCTAACAACTGCGACGGCCCTACATCATCAACTCGATGAGTCAACCCAGGCTTTCCCAACCAGGAGCACGTTCACAAAAAAGGGGCAGTGTTTGCGGCATTTGACCAATCACAAACACTGTGCTGACTTGAGTGTACTGGCAGCAGAGCAGCATACTTTACTGACGAAAAGCAAACTATAATATTGCGCAAATTAATATCACTGGTCAGTAGTATTCCATCAAATGAATGTGTCGTCTAGATGTATTCTCATGGCGTGTATGGTAATTTGAGCCCGATTCTTTAAGCTTCAATCCAGGCGGTGTCAAACAGACTTGGAAACAAATAAAACAAGTATAAAAACATACTTTTGCGGTAAAAAGTACGAGGATTTAGTGCTTCAGTCAGTTTCAGTTGTAGGATGATCTCGATATACAAAAGCACAATGAAATGGCTTTGACATGTCATGCAAGAAGGTGACACAGACAAGTCACGCGTTAATCCCTTATCTCGAACGTAACCTGCTCCGGAGCAGGTGTGCCGTGCAGCATGCGTTACTATGGCGATTTACATCGGTAAGAAGTGAACCACCGTCGTAGTACTGAAAATCCAGAGTTGAGACTGAAGTTAGCTCACTAACCGCAAATCCAAGTAGAAAAGGAACACTACACTTTCCCCAGCCTTCTTAGACGTCTTCAATGTCAAGTGTTCGATACACAAAATTATTTAATGCATCACTTTGGTGCTTTTCTTTTTAGGCAATCATGTGCTCCATCACCTTGTGAAAGACAATACCCTAAAAATGTATTTTTTTTTTTATATTGATGGATGCTGGTTTTCATGCATTTATAAATCGCCATCTAAAGAGATCTGATCTTTTGACACACCCACAGAACCAGTCCAAGCTGATGTAGTTGTCATCGCAGCTTTCCATTGTGGAACCAGAATTTCATGTTATTTTGTTGAGTCACTTCAGACGGAAACATGCTAATGTTTTAATCATTGTCTCATATTATTGTTCCTTACTTATTATAGCAAAGTGTACTTCAGAAATCTGTACGTGATCACCTGTGATGTACGATATATTATGTTTTACCTGTTTACAATATAATCACGTTTATATATTCTCAAAAATGACTTGCTATAAAGATCAATAAAAACATTTATTTTTATCCATTTATATATTTTATCTTTATTTTATAACAGGACAGTTATTGTGGAATAGAACATTCAAACCATGTTAAACAAAAATGCATAATGAATCCTTTTAGCTGTTCTCTGGGTCAGAGGACTTGTGGCCGACAGTTGTGAGTGTGTGCTACCCACTCACCTTTTACACTTTTCCTGTTGACATCTGCACCTTTCTCCAGAAGGTACTGCGCTATATCTTTGTGTCCCTTGTAGCAGGAAATCATGAGACACGTGTGGCCGTGTCTGTTGGCCACCTCCAGGTCTGCTTTATGCTCCACCAGGTATTTCACAATGTCCAGGTGCCCGTCAAAGCAGGCTGCCCTCAGGGGGGTGGAGTTGGTGAGGGTCGTGCTGTTGACAGAAGCTCCGTGGCCCAGCAGAGACTGGACCACCTTCAGGTGACCTGCCGCCGAGGCGGCCCAGAGAGGGGGCGCTCCCTCGATGGTCTCCCCGTCAAAGTTCACCGACCCGCCGACCTCAACGGGAGCACTGCAGCACTCCAGCAGATACTCTACCAGGTCCAGGTGGCCGTACCGGGAGGCCATCAGGAGCGGGGTGGCCCCGTTAGTCTTCTCTCCCATCAACTTAGTCACCTCGTGTCCATCTTTGTTCTCCAATAGTTTCTGAAGCAGCCGTAGCTTACCGTCCCTAGCCGCGTTAAACACTGCCGTCTTTAAATCCATTTCTTTGAGTTCGTTTCACTGTTAAATAAAAAGGCAACTGTGTCCGTGAAACAATCGCTCAACGATATCTCGAGGTGTGACGTTCACGTCGCCGTGGACTGGCGGAGCTGGGCACCCTTTGTTTACAACAAGCTCCGACTGTCTAGCTAACGGTAAACCAATTAGCTAGCATTTCAGTTAAAATCCCACGGCAAATCGTGACTTCCTTCACTTCAGCTTTCAAAAATTGGCATCACAAGGCTGTTACGTGAATCCGCAACTCTATTAATAACTCAGGCGTTTGAGGCGACCCTTGGTCCAGTAATACATTTGTCGCCGAGTTAGCAAGGTGGCTAGTCAACTTCCTTGATCAATTTAGCTAACCGATTAGCCTCGCTTAGCTGAAATACTTCAACGCTACACCTCTTTACTGACCGTTCAACCGATACTCATCCACCGACATGTCTTCCTCTCCAATAAGCTCTCCTCCATTACATCTGCTTCCTGCGCTTGTCATTATCCCACAACATACTCCTGAGACGTAATTTATATTCGCTTTCCGAGGGCCGAAATATAAGAAAAATCACCCCCACCCGTTACGCCGTGCTGCTGCTAGCTTAGCCTGGGAAAACGACGTTAGGTTTCTTGTTCGGCCAAACAACGTCGGATATCCCTCGTACCCGACTCGTTTTTCTTTTACACACACACGTCGAAAAACAAACGACAGGCGTTACCCCCAATAAAAGACGTCCATGTAGCCACTCAGCAAGCTGGCACAATAATCTCAGCGATGGGGGAGGTAAACGGGGAAGGATATCCACCCACGGCTCGCCCGGAATGATCACGACTCAGTTTCTGTCAAATTGAGAGCCCAACGCAGTCTCCTTTCTCGACTAGCGCACATGATTGACGCATGAACGACCAATCACAGAGCAGGTACACTGTGACGTGACCGATTAAAAACAACCTGCCCTGTAAGTACGTGGGGCTTTATGAAGACAAAAAAAACACAATGGAGAAAAAAAACAACGTTGTCAAAAGAAAGCTTAAAATACCTCCTATGTATCTGCCGGATTAAGGCACATATTGAAATATTGTGTGATTGCAAAGCCGACTATGATGGCCTTGATTATATCACTCCCTACAGGATAAAAGGAACATGACCAGAGAATGTATTTAGAAACTTCACCCATTGCTGAAAACTAGTTAACAAAAAAAAAACACTACAAAAAAAGTATTTATTAATGATGACTAAAAAAAGCATACCACGTCATTTTAACATAGTTTATTTAGCTATTCCAATAACAAGTTCCCAGAATGCCTCAGAGCTGAATTTGTGTCCAAAAACGGCCTGTCAGCTCATAAACCTAAAAGTGCACCACCTAACAAAACTGACAATCAACATGGTGAAAGGGAAAACATAACAATGGAGGCAAAGCCAAGCCAGAACTAATAAATGGCAATAATATTATTATATCTTTTAGTTGTCTCTGGAATCGGTTCTGACAGTTAGACAAGACCAAACTTATGTCAACAAACCATTTTATTTTGGGCCTTTTTAGGGGGTTTGGTGTAAAAGTCTGTCATGGATATAAAATGTTGTATATTTGGAGACAAAATTGTCACATTACAACAGTGATGCCCTGTAGCCTCGCCAGGTGATCTGATCTCAGTTACATTCATTGATGTTGTATGCTGTAGAAATTAGACAGACGAACTTCAAAATCACTACAGTATAATCAGGTATTACATGTTTCAGGCATGCTTGTGTCTTTGTCTGCAAATCAGTGAATAGTGAGAGAAAGTATGACCTACGCGCTTTCTTATGTAGTGCTTCCTGGAGGCTCAAATGTTTAGCAACAATCTAAAGAAAGAAACGTGCATGTTTAGACTTTTTCTTTCAGTATTTGTAATTGTATCAGATGATGAAAACCTGAAAACCATTAGAGACATTAGATTTAAGTTGTCAAAACCATCCTTCCTTCTTTAGAACCATAATTGAGTAGTCAGTGAGTAAAATTTAAAATTACCACTACAACTCAAGAATTACTTAAATGGTCTTATATTCAAGCAATATTTTTGAAAAACATGAATTTTACAACAGTGGTGTATAAAACCAAGAGGACAATATCAGCCCACACGATAAATAGGTTGTTACACTTCAAACAGCTAAAGCAGAATTAAATAGAACGTTGCAAGGGAACCAGTGAAAGACAAAGTTTTTATAACATGTTGGTGCACTTGAAATTGCTGGCATTGCCACGTAACACACAGTCATTTTTTAAACACAAAAGTAATGAGTTGTTTCTTTTTTGTCTCCCACACATGTAATAAAGCCCATGGTATGGTCAAACTGAAGTTTGACTTTACCCCAATGTATAATTGAGCAAGTAGAATCTAACAAAAGGGACTTAAATATATTTAAAGAATTGGCTGCAGTCACTCAAGGGAAAGACCATCTGCGTCTCTAAATTCAATCCTTCAACACAAATAAACTGTTTTAAGCTACTATTAGATTAAATAGCTTACTCCGTCTACAGCATAGTCCCTTCCAGTGACTCATCTAAAATGACCACGCTGATAAAAGCAAACATCTAGTCTTTCTCACTTAATACAATGAGGTTTAATAACGGGAAAAAAATGCAAAATTTTTCATAACCAAATGCAAAACCCTTTGCCTTGCCAGTGTGGTTTTAGAGACCCAATGCTCTGCAGATAAGGAAAGAAATTCTCATCTCCCTACATTAAGAGTACATTTAGTCACAACTTCCACTCCCTTGGTTATTTCAGAGCACAGTTTGGGCAGAACATTTGAACAGATCAGGAGAGAGAGAGGGTATGGGATGATGAGGGTAGAAAAAGAGAAATAAAATAAGAACACATTTACAAATTATTTCAAATATTTAAAGTATTTAGGGGTTGCTTTAACTATATCACCAGCTGCCTGAATGGCCTCCAGTAAAGATAGTTACAAGCAACACAAACAAGCCTTTCTTCAGGTTCTCTTACCCCTCAAAAACATTTTAAACACATAACCTTTTTGCTCAAGACTAATTTGCATAAAGTTAGTAAGAATACCAGTGCAGAATGAGGACGACATGTCAGGTTGTACACACTGACAGTTTGATATGATCCGATTTCAGATCAGCACTGATATTCTAACACACTCTGTGCACACGAGCCCAGGTGCGGACAAAGTAAGTGATGAATTAGATCCCAGGGCTCAGAGACTGTTACGATCCGACGCGAGTTGTAGTGGTCTTCTTGTCAGAGAAGAAGCTTCTCAGGAGGACCACCTGACTGATGCTGACCACCAGAAGGATAATGGCTTCTCCAATAGACCAGAATGCAACACGAGTGTTGAGGTCCTCCGCCCGACTGCGTCCCTGTGCCTCACGGAGACGGAAGTGTGTCTGGTAGTCGATGACCGACTTCAGGGCCTCGTGGATGGACACGCAGGCTGATTCCATCTGGAAAAGGTAACATAATGTAAGCCAAGACAAATGTAAGATATTTAAACTGTGGCTGGAAATTAGCAAAGAAAACCAAACGTTAAAACATCCTTTAACTTGTAAAATGAAGAGATTTAAGTTAATCAGATTTTTGGACGTCACAACTGTCCCCTTTAGGATTTGGAGTCAAGTATCTAGCTAGTTTATGGCCGTTAAATATTAAAGGGTTTCAAAAATATGATCATGGGTTCAGTTTTTTTCTGACTTGCAGTTGCTAGCACCTCCAGCCTTGCAGTACAGGCAACTTAAAACACATTATAGATCGTGTTAACTGTTAAAAACAAAAACAAAACAAAAACCAACATGACTGTAAGCTATTGGCAGACGTGGACTTGCACCCAGACAGGTGTTTCATTACAGCAGGTTAAACCTCTTTTCAGGTTCAAATTGGGTGGAGCTTGGCTGGGAATTTGCAGAGGTCACAAAACTACACAACACGTAGTAATTGGAACTACAAAGGTGTTAGTTTGACAGACAGATGTAGAAAAATTTATCATCTTATGTTACACCAGATACTGTCTAGAAAATAAGCCTGTAGTATCTTAGTCAGATAAAATAAAAACAAATCTGGGTTTGTGTCCGAGTTACACAAAGCATGTATGCAATCGTATGCTATACATGCCTAAAAACATAAAGACACATTCACTTCCTCACACACAGCCATGCAATTGCATAAGCATCCCCGCACACACAGCTCACCTGGGTGAGAGCAGTGACTCTGTTTTCATTGGGGAAGAGTGGAGGGTCATCGCCGACTTGGAAGTCAAAATAAACCGTCTTGTGTGTGAAAGTGGAGAACTCATTACTGAAGCAGAACTTGTAGGTGCCATTCTTGGCTGCTGTGAAGGTAAAGCTGTCATATTGTTTCTTCATCTCCTTGTAGAGTGTAGTGCTATCTGGGTCTTCCAAACGGCAGTCCACATCGTAATGGCCACCAGTCACAACCTGGGAAAAAAAAGACGGGAGGACCATCTATTCAGTTATATAATGACACTTTTTTCCCTCCCTCAAGCCATTATGAATAGTGTCAAGTTGCCCAGAGACAAAGAAAAGAGGGAAGACAACATGGACAAAACTCATGTCATGATTGTCACATCCCAATGAGTCAACACAATCCTATAATGTCCTAAAAATATATGTCCTAAAGAATTAATATCACACTGTGACAGATTGTCATATTTAGGCATTCACATTGTGAATGATGACATAATGATACATTTATAAAAGAGACAATATAAACACTATGATTAATAAGATTGATCTAAATGAAAGCTAAAGGTCAAAGACTGCTACAATATATGCCTTGAAATGACTGAAAACTTCAGCTTGTTACAGAAAAGACAAACCTATGGAAAACTGCAAAACTGTGCTGTTAGATTGCTGGTATAAACATATACATATCTAAAAACTGGCACTCAACTCTCACAGATTTGAGCGAATGCTTACAGGGCAACATTCAGATTTAGATGATGATACCCACAAAGAAAGAAATCTACCTGTTTGAGTCAGTCTTTAATGCACTGAGCATCCATGCTACATTATCAATTACAATAGGAAACAAAACACTGACAAAAATTCCTGTGTGTAAAAGACATTTTTAAAAAGGTTGTTTTAATCAGTCAGATTGTTGATATAAAGCTGTTCCCAGCCCTAGGGCGTTCATCTTTGAAGCCTGATATTTCCGTCAAGAGGACAACCTGGACTCTCTTCGACTCTTTTAAAAAGTACGACTTCCCATTAGGACGATTAATAAGGATGGAGGTTTGGGACGAAAGAACCTGACCCACGCACCTGAAACTCCAGTGTACACTTGGTGCCGATTATGATGTCCTCGTAGAAACACTGCTTAGCGTTGTCTGGAAGCTCAAAGGTTAGCTCGGAGCCCAGTACCCACCCACATAGAAGCTGGGCCCACAGCACCTGCAACAGCACCCGAAAGGATCCGTACATCCTGAAGACCGAGAGCCAAGCTTCAAAGTAAAATCCTGAGCGGACCTGCCGAAGTAAATATTTGCAGACATCAAAGTAAAATCAACACAGAGGGTAGCAAAAAGGCAAAAATTGTGACAAAGCAAACCCGGACATTAACATTAGCGACAAGTTGTTAGCTTAAGCTATCTAGCTAGCTGGCTGGCTGGCCTTTATAGTTTAGTTTTCAAAGCCACTTGAAATTTGTAACGTTTTCTAATGGCAAGTATATTCGTGTTTTATGGGCGCGTTATAGTAATTGGCGTTAACGTACATTCAAACATTAACATTTCTTAATTCATTATTTTGTCCCGGTAATATTAGCTACTCACCACCAAGTGCTCAACCGGATGCGAGTAATGCTAAGTAACGTATTACGAATGTGACACGTCATTGGCTGTCATCTGTAAAAGCCCGTCCTCTTGCTCTCTCTCATTTGCCAATAAAAAGATCACGTGGGCCACGTCCACATACTTAGAAAGCGTATCTTCCTTCTTTGATACACTCCAACGTGGCTGCTATTTAGCAAATTTTGGTCAAACAGTGCACTTAAAAATGTTGTGTTTGGCAGTTTACACAATACAAAAAAATACTGAAATGGCTAGTATATTGAAAACGTATTTGATTCAACAAACATCTTTTAATTATTTCAGTTGTGACAGAAGTCCTGCATCATAATAATTCAATATAGCATCAAGTTATGGTACCGTTTCTTGGCCGTGTCCAGGGTACACTTTTCTTTTTATTATGAGACCTATGTTTGTGGCAACGAGACAAGATTCTGATGATAATGTCCACAGGAAGCTTGTAGTACAGTAGCAAAATACCCAAAGTTAACCATTATGAAGTGACTGACTTACAGTGAACTCTGGGGTTTCATATAGGAGGTAGGATGTTTTGTCTATGACAACCATCATTTTTTTCTCTCATCTCCTTTATGGAATCTAGCAAACACCACAGGATAGAGCTGGCTGTTCTGATGTATTACATTTTTTTCTGTTTGCACCTGAGATCCCTACTGCATAAAACATGGTTGTTGCCACCACATTCATTAAATGTCTGGCACACAATTATTGACTTAGTTTTTTTTTTTTTTTTTTACCCATGGCCCCAGGGCACCCATAGATGAATTACCATATTATAATGTATTCTCATTACACCTTGCACGATGCGTACTGAGTGCGTCTTCCTGACAGTAGTGAATACACGTCTGACCCCAAAACAAAGTCTCGCGTGATCCAATACGAGATTACAGTGTAGGGAGGGCTGCATGGAGAGCTGGAAAGACAAAACAAAAGCTACACATTTCAACCAACAGGCGCTGGTCGCTTTTTATTTTTTTGTAAGCCAAAACTAAATTGGTTCATTATTCGTATCGATTACCGTTTAACGCCAATATTATAAAAGTTTTGCATCATGCCTAGTAGCACGTCTTTGCTGGAGGCCGACGAGGGAGAGTCCGAGGTTCCACCGCCGCTAATGCACGCTTTCGCCGGTATGGGCCTAGAGGAACACCACGGCACCCAGAGCCAGACCCCCGAACAAGCAGACGAGAGCCTCTCCTTTCACCACCACCACCACCAGCACCCCTCGGTATCTCATTTCAACCTCCTCGGTACGGTCCTAGAATTAAAGCCCTTGTCTTTGCACCGGCCACCCTCGGGAGACGGTGTGAACGTAACGACAGCGCCCGAGGACGAAGAGACAGAAGTTGCCGAGTTCTCGGGCTGCACCGGTAGCTCGTTGCTAGCGAAGGCCCACCGCCATCCACACCTTCTATCGGGGCCGAGTGGCTCCGTGATGCCGTCCGTGATGGAGCCGCCGCACGTCGAGACGGTCTTGTTGTACAACGGAGACGAGCTGGACGATACTGGGGTCGGCGGCAGCGCCCTACCACCGGCTAGCAGCATGGCGATGCTACCGCCCGGCGTGTACGGGGAGTCGGGCTACGAGGCCGAGCCTTCGCTGTTGAGTCGGCGGAAGAGCGTAAACACGACCGAGTGTGTGGCCGTGCCGAGCTCCGAGCACGTCGCGGAGATTGTGGGCAGGCAGGGTGAGTCTTTGCTGTCTTTCTGGTGGTTTTGGTTGGATTTATTAGCTAACGTTAACTTGCTAAAGGGAGAACGAACGAAACTTAGTTGGAAGATTGTTCAGGCAGCAGTAAAGTGACAAAATAAGATGTACACAAGAACAAACGCAGATAAATGCATGTAGTAAGTTAAATTATTACAACGGAATGTTATAATATAAAGAAAATGCAGAGTTACGATAGAACATGTCTATATTTAAGTTTATTTTGTAGCGAGAACCAGCGTTAGCTAACCAGTGAGTTAACTTTGTGCCACACACTAACAGGAACCAGATAACGCTATTTTATATAATTGGTAAACATTTTTACAAGTAATTTTTTATGTGACTAGTTATGTATAGTTCAAACATTAAAAGCATGTATAATTAAACCAAACTCATCAAAATATTTCATCAAATCTTTAAACAGTTAACGTTAGCTGTAAACCAGCTAGCTTAGCACTGCTCGTAACTGGGTCATCAACAACCCTCGCCCAACACCCTCAACAAAAGTTTACATCGCATGTTTTTATCAACCAGCAGGTCCCTCTGTGTCTTCTTGCTTTGACAGCTCGTCTGTATTAAGGATGTTATGTCTGTGCTTCGCTGACAGTGAGCCTGTCCTCAGCCGTGTCTTGTCTTGTTAAACCAGGCTTGGCTTTGTCTCGGAGGAGAACATGCAGAGCACCATGTTGGTCACAATTGCTTTGCCACATCAGCTGTAGGTTATAGTTAGCTCCGTGACATAACATAAGACTTTTGAGTTCCACTCATCACGATGTGCTTTTCTTTGATATCCAACGCCTTTATTTGGTCTTTTACATAAACTTTACATAGCTCAATGGTAGGGTTGAGGGTGTTATTATGTCGTATTTTAGACCAGTTGGGGGAGGGTGCAAAGACTGCAGTGTTGACAACAACAGGAAATGGCTCTGGTAATGATGCTGGACTCTCAACCACAGCTGAAAGGAATATTTAATTTATAAGCTGTGCAACGTTTAAATCGCATTAGTGATAGGAAACTGAAAGTGCTTTTGCTATGATCTTTTATCAGTTAAATTTGGAGATACTGATTATCAGAGTTTAATGTTGTGTGTGTGTGTGTAATGTAATTGGGAATAATCAAATTCTCCCCCACAGGCTGTAAGATTAAGGCACTTCGAGGCAAAACCAACACCTACATTAAGACACCAGTGAGGGGAGAGCAGCCTGTCTTTGTTGTGACAGGGCGCAAAGAAGATGTGGCCATGGCTAAGAGGGAGATCCTGTCTGCAGCCGAGCACTTCTCCCTCATCAGAGCCTCTCGAAACAAGACGGGCCCTCTGGCTACTGTAACCGGTCCAGGGACCCCCTCTCTGCCTGGACAGACGACCATTCAGGTCAGCAAGCATGTGATTTTGAGTAATAATATGATTCACTGCATAAGGATGTCTGTTTCATCTTTAGAAGTTGTGTTCTAATAACCCGACGGTGTGTATGTTACCATGCAAGCGCAATTGTTTCATAGAGGCTCTCTTTGTTTAAAGTGTGCATAGATAAACTGTGTAATTTCAACTCTACAGGTGCGGGTACCATATCGTGTTGTAGGCCTGGTCGTGGGTCCCAAAGGTGGGTCTTTTTTTAATTCATCTCCAGCCACTGGACAGAAAACGTGAAAAAGCGTTGGCATTTCTTTTCATACAGATTTTTAGCGTGAATGGGAAAACATGCTTGCATATACCTAGTGTAGGTAGTTACCTATGTAGGCTTTGTGTCTGACTAACACATGAGCCACATTGCTGTAAGAGTCCATACATAACACGTTTTGGTTTCTTTGTGAGCAGCTTCTGAAAGGGTTTTAATATACTCAGCCCTACACCAGAGGGTAACATTTTGCTCTCACCGTGTCTTTAACCCCATCGCCCTGTTGACATTGCCACCTCAGTGTCAGAAAGCTCTGGGGTTAATTTGTATAGTGAACTGCAGCAGTTCTCAACCATGTGCCATTAGGCAGGAGAGGGTGAGGTAACGAGTCAAAAAGACATCAAATTTGATTATAGTGAGGAAACACTGTGCCACAGATGCAAGAGGCAGTGTGGAGTTTTAATATCCAATATTTGGTGTTTACAAGCATTAAGATAAAATGTGTCTGCTAATTACCCATTAATTGTGGCACATTCATTTTTGTGAATGCACACCAGGATTTGTTTCTGTGCTTCTCTGTTTTGAAACGGTTACCAGTGAACCATGTGTCAAAAGGAAATGTAAGACATTCTTTTGAAATAGATAGAATTGACATTTTAAAAAGGTTCCAACACAGACTGAAACTCATGGTCTTGTGGCTGGGAGATATGCGCTTTAACCAGCTGAGTCACCAGGACAGCCTGAAGTTCAGTGCTATAATTATTGCACAACTCGGCTTCTTCCAGTTTTAATGTCAGTTATCATTGTTAGAAAAAACAAGTGGAATTACTGAAATATATAATGCTGGTAATGCGAGTGGATTCTTTAGCATTACTCTGCTTGTGGTAAATTGTCTGTACGCTGTATTAAGAAGCTGAAATAAAGTTTACAGATCTGTTACATTGTTTTCTTTCAGATTTTCTCCAGCTAATGCATTCAGCACTATTAATACTTAACTATTTTTTGCTTTTGACACTTCCTATTCTCTTCTTTCTAGTGCCATTTGTTTATACTAATGTATATTTCTCAGGAATGGTCGCGCACATCGTGGTGCACTCTTGACATTCATGTGGCCATGTGACCAGGGCAGTCATTTAAACGTGGTGTCTTGTTCTGGTCATATCTTTCAGGGGCAACCATCAAACGTATTCAGCAACAGACCCACACCTACATTGTTACTCCGAGTCGTGACAAAGAGCCGGTGTTTGAGGTCACCGGGATGCCGGAGAATGTGGACCGGGCGAGGGATGAGATCGAGGCGCACATTGCCCTCCGCACAGGAACCTGCGGAGGCATCGAGGCTCCCGGTGCAGACAACAATGACTTTCAGTTCAACGGGACAGACGTCAGCTTTGAGAGTTCTGCAATACCTGTTGGTCCAGGAGAGGCTGGGTGGCTTCATGCCGGTGCATCATCACCAGGTGGTGGTGCTGGTGGCAGTGGTGCTGGTGGCGGCGGCGGTGGCGGCGGCGGCTTGCTGCCAATGAGCATCAATGGTACTCATCGAATCAATAGCAATATTAACAGTGGTGTCAAAATGTCTTCCACCTACCGCAACGACAGCTCCAGTTCCCTGGGCAGCGGCTCCAGCTCAGCTGATTCTTTCCACGGCAGCGGTAACGCTAACCGCATGGCAGATTTCAGCCCGACCTGTGCGTTTAACGCCAATGCTAACAACAACAACAACAACAGCAATGGCGGCAGCGCAAGTTTCTGGTTTGGTGACAGCCTTCTTCCTGTGGGGTCTGAGGAGCTAGTCAGCCTGGGTGGTGGAGGCTCCTCCTTAGGATTTGACCCGTTGACCATCTCCACTGCCCAAGCTTCGCACCCTGCTACACAACCACAAATCTGGAGCCCCTTTGTGGACCACCAACCCCCCCAGGTTTTTGATGCGCGGCAATCTCAGGTAGGTGAAATTCAGCAGTTTCGTTTATGGCCTCATGTGCAGACATTATCTTTCCCACAGTTTGAGCTATTTTATATCCTTTATTGTGGACAACATGCAGAGGGTATTTGGCATTGAAATTTAAGTATCATTACTACGATTACTATTAGTTATCGCAGTGATACTTAAATTTACTATACACAGATTGATTGTCTCTTGTACCAAGAAAAATGAAGATCCTTTCAATATTCACTGTGACACGCCTGTCTGTGTTGCTGTACATACATTTTGTGAGCTAGCTCATTACACGGACAGTTGCCATTTGTATCTACTGATAACATTTGACCCTTTTCCTGAAAAGAACAAGGACACGTTTGTTTGAAACTCTGTTCAGTTAACCTAACAGCCCAGAAAATGCAACAATGATCCATGTTGATGTTTTTATATTTAAGAAATATTAGTTTTGAGTGTTTAAGACGTTCTATTTTTTAGGATGATGGTCACCCACTAACCGTTGTCATTGTTGCCTCCAGACGAGTCAGCCTGGGACGCCCCGGCTCTCTCCAACCCTCTCTGGGACAGAAGCCTTGGAGCACCCTCAGGCCCAGCGCGTTCACCGGGGGCCTTTTGGCTCAGCTGGCACCCTCGATGCCCACAGGTTCCCCTCTTACAGCTCGGCCTTCTCCTCTTCCAGTGAAAGCACCGCCTCCTCTTCCTCCCCTCCTGAAACCTCCCTCTCCTACCGACCTGTGCTCGGATCAGCAGGGAGAGGACAAGAGATATGTATCCACTGCATGGATAACCAGGTGATCGCTGCCTTGGTTCCCTGCGGCCATAACCTCTTCTGTCTAGATTGTGCCACCCACATATGCCAGGGTCCAGATGCTGTTTGCCCTGTGTGCCTGTCCCCTGTTACACAGGCCATTCAGCTCCGCAACATGTGATTTGAATCTACTACCCTTGATGGCTGCTGAGGGATCAGCCTCCCCAACACTTCCAACTCATAACATGTGTGGGGAAATTACAAAACTGACCCCAAATCAGTGTCTGGGTGTGTCCTCGCCCCTGTTTTGTCCAAGCTGGTGTTTGGTAGACAAAGGTGAGAAAGAATAGGTGAATAGGGAATGATCTGTAAAAAGAGCATGTTCAGCCCGTTCATGTTCCTGCTATTGTGAAGTCTTCTTCCTTGATTGATTTGATCAATGGGAGGGTTGGAAACCCTCTGTGTAGCATTGGGTGGGGTGGGATGGATAAATATATATATATATAATATATATATATATATATATATATGTGTTTTTTTTTTTTTGTGGTCATCATGATTTTTGATTTATAGTTTCTTCTCCCTGAAACGTCTAGTTATCAGTTTCTACCTACATTTTATTAAAAAAATTGGCTTTTGGGCCAAAGTTTTTCTTTTTTTGTCTACATCTCAAACGTTTTATCCATTTTTTAATTTTTGTTTTTGCTGCTACAGTTGTTTTTATGTGCTGAAATATGGCCCAACCCCTTTCCCTCTCAATTATTGTGCTCACAGCAGGAAACTTTGAGTGGAAAAAAGATGAGGCGAGCATGTTTACATATAGTGAGTTCCACAAATGAATATATATAAATGAATACTACTTCCCTGGTTGCCACAGAATTTGAATGCCTTGTGCGGTAAACTGGAAATGTCAAAATGCCACAAAATGCCACTCTATGCCAGATAATTTACATAAATATTATAAGGCTAGCGAAGTATATCTGTGCTAATTTAAACAGGATTTGACGTTTACATGCCGCAGATCATACATCTGAATATTTCGGAGCATCGCAGATATTAACAGCACAATGATACACGCAAAATCACCAAGTGGGTCAAACCCGCAATTGCAAAGATGACACTCCAGTGGTTTTCCTCTTTCCTAGATTAGAGCCAACAAGTGGGTAACTCCTTTTTGTACCAGGATGTTACACCAATCCAGTATTGCCATGTTGCTTTCCGTTTCTACTTTTTAAAGAAATGTTTACGGTAAACTTGTGCCTATTTCCGTGCTGAGTAAACAAAACAAACGACTGGTTCAGCGGACACAGTGTTGCTCTGTCTTAAAACAAACTTGTGGCCTTTTTGGAAAGCCTGTAATTAACTGACAACACTATCTACAAATCCAGAGTTTAGCTCGAAAGAACACAAGCTGACAGACTAAGGTCTTAATGTATTTGTCGAACTTCAATCTCTTAAATGAATCCTGGTGGAACAAAAGTTCCGTCACAGGGATCTTTTCTTTTGCTTCCTATTTTGTTGAGCCTTTGTCAAGCATTTACCACCTATTTCTTTATCTTTTTCGCACCAAACACTCCCGTTTAGTGTATTTCCGTTTCATGTTTTCTTCTGTGTTTTTTTTTTTTTGCCTTTTCATCTTGACAAAATCATTGTTTGGGAAACCATGTGGTGGTTTTCAGCCAGAAATATATGCACATCTCGTACCTTTTTTTGGGTAACATTCCTCCTCCCCTATGTCACAGTCACTTTAGTAGATGGTATAAGAATGGCTAATTTAATAGTTCAACCTCACCTGGGCGCCAAACGCGCTGATATTCGAGGAAACTCTGCTATGTTGACAGCTGTGATCTGGAACAAAACCCCGTACTGTACAGACGGTTTGCTGACTTTTCTGCCATCTCAGTAGTATCCTTTTCTTTCTCTTGAACTGCTCCACCCTGTGGCCGCCTCGTCACAGCCATTTTGTGTCATTGAAGGTATGCAGTCGGCAAAAGAATTCCATTGTAATGCAAAATAGAGACAAAGGCCACCCATGACTTTACTTGGCTTTTATTTAATCCCATGATTTGTCTACCAGGCCTATGCAAAAATTGTCTGTTTGTTAACTACTCGAGGAAGCACTAGATAAATTAAACTCCTCGGGTATTACAGAGCTCAAACAACCGTGGGCATAAACTTGTAGACAGGCATTGCAGTGGTTAATCGTCGTTACCTGCTTTAATGCAATGAAGAGGTGTTTCAAATGGTACACACTTTTAGCTTTTCATGTTTCATCAGCTCATTTGCTGTTGTCCTGTGCCCTACTAAGCACAGATATCCTCATATCTTATCACAGTATTGACTAGATGGGACACTAAACGCGCTCAGATTCCACCCCACCCCCCCTTCAACATGTGCACCTGTCCGTTCCTCCACCTGAAAAGTGAAGAAAAGGTACAAATAGGCAGAAATCATCTCAACTCTTAGCTTTAAACACCAGTGTCTCTAGACTTAGTTTTTAACAGGATTGAATGAGCTGATGGGACATTTCTAAGGGGAAGCGGCTGAAATGATTTGATGTTGGACTGCGCTGACACTACATAAGGTCAATACTGTTGCTTTGCCGTGTGGACATTGGACTGCAGTCCCTCTAGCATTCCAGCTGTAAACAGTATTTGGGAGTTTTTCCATCGCTTAGCTCCGTTTCCTGAATATCGCCTCTTTTCACGGATTGAGCTTTCTTGAGGAAATGGAACCAAATGAGTCCCGAAAGTGCAAAAAACCCACACCTGCTTCTGACCCCGCTGGTCTTCTCTCCGTCCTTTTTAGTTGACTTCTCTCAGCTCTACGAAGGGTCAATCTCTTGGCTCTCTTTCTCTCTCTGAGGGAATGCAATACACTGTCTGACCCCAGTTTATTGACATTTTTGTGTATGTATTATATAATATTACTGTTAATGACTGATAAATATACAGAACTTATTTTTATTTTGTTACATTTCATATATATACATAAATATATCTATATTAAAATGTTTACAATAAGATTTTTAAATTTTTTTTCTTTTTAAGAAAACCTATTTTCTTTTTCTTTTTTCCTGAGTGATTAAGTGAATGAAGAGTTAGAAACCCAGAAATGTTGCAGGCGGGTGTCAATGCTATCTGCTTTGTAGTCTAGTTAATTTAGTTTACAGTATTGATCATAATAGTATTGATAGCTGCTGTTTAAAATAGTGGATAATGGAATGTGCATCACAGGCATGTCTTCATAGTGTACCGCCAATGTAAAACGTCACACTGCAACTGTAAAAAGGCCAAGGATTCAAGCTGCCTGTCAATGTCTGTACGCCACCAAATTAAGAACGGTATACTGTAAAATGTATCTTAGATTATCTATATATAAATACATATGTTAAGCTGTACCAACAGTTCAAAGTATTTGCTAATTTTACTACACTTTTGTTATGTATATGTAGGGGGAGTCTTATGGCATATACATTCTTCAAATTGAGTCAGGAGTTTAAAAGCAGCCTATATTTTATAATGGCCTTTTAAGTTATTGCGGCCAAAGCACTGATATTATATATTTGCTGTAAAGAGAATTTAAGAGTTTTATTTTTCTGATATTAAAGTTACTTAATAAAGACGGTTTCATTTAAAGCCATGTCATTCTACTGTGATTAATTCATTTATTGGTGTTTGTGCTTACATTCATCTTCCATATCCTGTGGGAACCTTCTCTGGATGTCAGGAACCTGACACTGCTTTTTAAGGAACCAGTTCAACACAATTGCAACATGATATAATTTCCTCTCCCTCATTTTGACGCGTTTCACAAATAAAAACACAGCCCATGTAAGAGACTTTGTAGGGAATCCCTAGTAAATGTCATGCTGCCACCAATTTCTTCTGCTTCTGAAAACGCTTTTGTAAAACAGTCCCCTGGCTATCACAAGGAAACGTCCCTGTAGCCAAAAATTACCTTTTAATTTTTATTTGGCTGTGTATTATCAGGTTCAAGTTTGTAGTACAATAGAGAACAATACAAGGTGCAGCTCTCACCATGTTGTGGTTCTACATGTTATTACTTCTCTAACATAAATTCTTATATTTACACTTGCACAATGTGTGGTCAGAATTTAAAAAATGTCACCTCCTGTTTTAGCCTCAGACCAGCTGAAGCTTTCTATTCTATCAAACATGTTAAATACATTCAGATGTCATTTGGGAATGATCCTGGAGCTGGAGCTGAAAGATGGATAGCAGAACATACTATGACTATAATCTGTCAGTCATTAAAGGCCCAACACAACCACAGCTTTCAGATGTAGCTGAGGAGTTTCAGCTCAGGTTGTATGTGGGTGGAGCTATGCTTCATTCACCAGCAGGCATAATCAGAAAAGACCTTTTTCACAGCACACACATTGACTTGTCGCAAGTAATAAAAGCATGTTACTAATAATGGCTCCGCTCTATTCAAGTGTCCCAGTGTGGCAGCAAGGCCCAATACAAGGACCCTGAAACTGAAGCAAAATTGGAATTTAGCTATCATCAAAAATATTGACTTTTTATTTTACTACTTTCCTACTGTTACATGTCAGAATGTCGTCTGTGGAAAGGAATATGATAACGGTGCCACAAAGCTAACAGGTGTGTGTGACAGGCACACTTACACCAAAGAACGCTCAAGACAACTTAACCTCTCATTTCTAAAGATCTTTTTCATTCATGACATTTTGACATCATAGCAGGAAATAACAAAATAAGTGTCTTAGTGATCTAATACCAGCACCTCCACTAAATGGAATGCGGTCATTAACATCATTAAATACGCCTGTGCTTTTCCTGCTATGATGTCAAAATGACTGCTGTGAAAAACGTCTACTCAGTGACTTACTTATTTATTTTTATTTACTTATTTCCCAATATAGCTCCACCCAACTTAAACCTGAGCAAAAGTGTAATCAGTAACTGAAAAAAAACATGCGGGCCTTTAAAGTTAAATATTAAATACAAGTTTTACCCTGGTTAACTTGTTGAGAAAATAAAAAGGTCACCACTTAGAGAATATCACTCCATCTTTAATTACAGACGCTCACATAAGAAATACAGGTAACTTTTATATCTGCAACCTGTCATAGTAGTCAGCATCACCTCATTTGAGCTGTGTCTTTAGGCTCCTATAATAACTGCAAGTAATATAAAAACATCTTTCCACCGTAAAGCACAACAGAATAAAACCGATTACTTCTCCGCACGCACGATTCAGCATCAGTTTCTTTCAGTAACGCATAAAATATCCTGTTTCCTGCTCTTCAATCAATCAGATGCATAATTATGTAAATAAATCCCAAAGTTGGACTATTTTAATCCCTGATGTCGGACATTTTTTAACAATGCTATTCAAATTATAGTCAAATAATCTAAGATGGGACAGAGGGGGAACAAAGCGAGTGGTTGGCAAAGTGGATTCTTTTCTGACAAAAAGACCCCAAATATCAACTAAACCTTGAGAAAATCCAATTTGTCTTTTTCCATTTCACCTGTAACCCACCACGAGAGCATTGTTCAAAAATATATATAGTTATGGTAGGAGATAACCAGAAAGAATATACTGTACGGCAGTTTGGTGTGGAAAAATAATAAGCATGAACAGATGTTTGAGTCTCAACATGAGTTAAACGGAATTTGTAATCCTAATCAATGTGTGTGTAATCCATAACAAATGCCCTTAAAAACAGAGTAACAATGTATCACATTGCAGCGCGGTGGCAGAGAAGAGGAGGGGACTGAGATCAAATCATTTCTGTGTGTCACGATACCGTCACCTGTTTCAACACCCGTGTCAACACCTGCGAGAGAGAAAAATATCATGCCTGTGTTTTCACCTCCAAAGCGAGGCTGCACACGTAGAACTGATGGGAGCTACTGTATTTATACACAGTTGGGTTTTGGGAGACAAGTTTCCTTCTTTAGGAGCTTCGCTGCTAAAAAGATGACTTTATATAATTCAATTGGATCATTTAAGTCAATTATGACTAATGTCGTTTCTCTCTGTGTGCCTTTAATGCTGTTCTTATAAACCAGGAACAGACCAGTATGCAGCAGGTGCTGGTTTCTACTCTCCTCCGATAGTCCGGTTTCCCTCTGTAATGCTCGACAAGTGATGTGCTCTATTTTAAAAAGAGGATAGGGATAAAGGGGTCTAATTTGCCATTTAAAATTCATGCAAACATTGACATGCATTTCAAAAAACAGTTATTTACATGGATTAAAAAGAAGTAGAGAAAACAAAACTGCAAAAAAAGAAAAAAACTATACTCAGAACAGCCAAAGGAATCCCTACAGATGTGTGTAAATCACTAAAGAGTGAAAGGGCAAAAACAGATTTAAAAAAAGATGTCTTAGTGTTACATATGTTTTAAATACAAATGCATCACATTGTTGCCTCTGATCACAAGCCTACGTGAAATATAAACCATCCTATCCACTCCCTTGTTCATATCGCAGGACAACCACCTCAAAATAAAGGTTATTGAATCAAGAACAAGACGGAAAAATAAAGTAAAGTGCTAAAAATATAATACAAATCAATTAATAAAAGTAAATAAAACCAAAAATATATATCAATATTGCTGGGAAACTGTCTTCAACTCTAAAATCTTTGTCAGCAAACTACAGACAAGACCTGGATCAAGTAGAATATAAGTGGGCTGCAAGTCATAAGATATTTAAAGTACAATGATTCTCAACGTGAGTGGAGACTGTCAGGTATGCTTGGAGATAAAAATCTATAAAATCGAGATGAATACAAAAACATTGTCTGACTGGAATTCTTGCTCTCATAATCATAATAGACTTACAGTATGTTTCTGAGGAATTAGGACTTTGGTTTGCCAAAACACTGATAAACCCTGTTCCTTTGTACTGTGACTGAATCTCAGACATCTCGCATCAACTCGCTGCCTCTTCTCTGCTTTCTTGCTTCAGTCTTATTGAACTGTCTAACGGCCTTATCCGGCGGGCGCGGTCTTCAACACTGTCGAGCAGTGACGCTGGTGGTTCAGAGTGCCGCTGCTCCTTTATTCGGCCGGACAGAGTGACAGCGAGCCAACAGAAAAGCCAGCCGCACTCTGGTGCCCAGGCCCTGGGTACGAGGAGCCTGCGTGTACAGCGCCTCGTCCCGCAGCTGTACAGCACCCAGATGTTCTCGCATTGTTCAGTGAATCCGTTAGGAGTTGGTGGTCGTGAACTCCAGGGGTGCCGAGTAGTTGGTGAACATTCCAGTTGTGTGGGATCTGTAGGTCATCTATGTGCATGTTGTGGTACTTTATAACTGTGATTACTTGTGACGTCCTTCTCTAGTCCTTCTCTAGTCCTACAGTTCACCATTCCAGTCATCCCAAAAAAAAAAAAAGAAAAAGAACCAAAGCCATATATCAAAAATATAGATAAATATATTTTTGATATATGGCTTTGGCTCATTTTAGTGTCACCCTTACTTAAAAAGTAAAAAACAATAGGGGCCACAGTGCACAAAGGTGCATCAAACACACCTGAACGCATTTTTTTTTTCCAGCTTCAGTGTCACAGCCGTTTCACTGGCTTTTCCACGCAAGACAGTTCACGGAGGAAGACTTCCCACTGTATGCTGCAGTTATGAAGATCTTAGTCCAGAGGTTGTGGGTCTGCTATAGGCATAGTGTGCAGAACCTCGTCCAGTAACTGTAGAGCCCTGTGCAGGTGGATCTCGATCCAGCAGGGGGTCTCCTTGATGCTCTGGCGGGGGTAGTCGGGCCCCCAGCCCTTAACAAAGCTCATCCTGAGAATACACAGCCTGCGGAGGTCGTCCACCCCGATACCGGCTGCTGCTGACAGACCTGAGAGCGTGGGAGGAGAGACGAGAGTCAGGTCAGTGTGATGCTGCAAGTATGACGACCTTAACACCAGATGTGCTAATCATTCAAACCAGAAGAAATATTTAAATACATTATATTAACCCAAGATTTAAAAAACTAATTAAGTGTGATTTCAAGTGATTAACAACTGGAAATATGTTTGAATGTATACTGATATACATTTTACACTTATTTCTTATTCCTATTCATTTGATTTTATTCAGTTTGTTGAATAACTTTACTTCCTTTGTAATCATGTTCTTTGGCCTTATTCTGCATTTAACTGCCTTGTCTGGTTGTATTTCCTTTTTGTAAAGCACTTCACAACATTTCTTAACATTGTTAAGAAAAGTGCTATATAAATAAAGATTATTATTATTATCACATATCACACATCATATAATGAAAATAGTTGCAGCTAGCCATGGGAAAATTATCTAAATATCTGTCTGAACACTTGTTTTTATATAAAATGTACATAGCTCACAGTTACTGCTCATTGGCAGTAACATTTTCACCATACGTGCATCATCAAGCCTTACTGGCAGCTGGAGCCGCTGCCTCTGTGTGTGAATGTTCATATATGCATTTGCAGTAACAGTATCTTACTAATAGCTGGAGCGATCCCTCCTACTGATCCGGGTCCAGGTATATTTCCAGCCACCGCGGCTGCCTGGGCTGCAGCTGCTGCCTGAGCCGTGGCAGCCTGCTGCTGCATCTGTCTGTGGCACTGGCGAAGGTCAAACACCTGGCGGGAGAGAAGAGACTTTAAATACCGTACACGCAGCAGCAATTAGCCCCCCCCCCCCTGCGCAAGAGAAACGTGAGCACCGGAGGCCGCCGATCGGGGAGAACATCAGTAAGAGCTGGCCTTTGTGAAGACGTACGCTAACCTCTCGTGAGAGACGTGACAAGATGGGAAACTGTGGTAACACGAGAGCTGTAGGAAACCAGTGTTTCTAAAGGGCAGAATGCCCGCGGTGATGTTTGCGGCTTGCACTCAGCTGTTTCCCCCTGAGAGGAAAAAGAACATTTTAAGAAATGTCAGCTCTGACTGATGTCCTCCGTTTACGGCCCAATGACCCGTGTCCCCTACCTTGATGTACGCGCTGGGGTAGATTTTGTGAACAGCGTCTCCAGGGGCTCGGCCCGCCTCTCTGTCCAGGTAGTAGCTCTGAACAAACACTGCGTGGTCACTGAGGCATCGCACCCACACATCTCCCTCGCCCTTACACTCCAGCTGAACGCCTTTGCCGATGTGAAGCCTGGGAGAGAGGAAAGAGGAAGTAAGGAAAACAGGGACCAAACGTGAGCGACAATAGTGCCGTGCGGCCAGCAAAACATCCTCCCTGTCCGTATTCATGTGCACTCTTGCGAACATGCTGGTGGAATAAGAGATGCAAACTGTGGTACCTCTCATATGTGTCGCTATACAGTACAAACTCCAACTAAACCAAACAGACATAGAAATGCACTTTGGGGGCCTTTTTAAGGGTATATCTTATTGCTGCTTTTATTTGACAGAGACAGCTTTAGAGACTTGGAATCGAACCCGTGCCGCTGTGGTGAGGACTCAGCCTACGCGGTATACGTGGGTGAGTTACCGAGGCGCCCCTATTTTTTATTTTTTTTATTTGCATCAACGCACATCTAAAGATACCACCAATGACAAAAGATGTCTCGTGTTATTTGTTGTTTATTTCAGAGACAGAAAAGCTCTCTATGCATACTTCAGAAGGCTGTTATTATAGTACTGTAGTACATTAAGAGTAAAGAGGTTTTAACTGTTCTGTGCTGAATACTGAGGCCGACTGGACCACCTACCTTGCTCTCTCAATGGCCTCAGTGCGATGTACGTTGCTCAGCTGGCCCAAACAGAACCTGTCCCCTCCTGAGGGGTCGACATAGCCGTCCACTGTCACGATGGGGCAAGAGGACGGCACTTTAAACGTCTCCCCGACCTGAACGTCCATCTCAAAATAGGCAATGGAGCACCAGTAGTCAGGAGCTAAGACAAGAACCAACCAGATGTCAGTGATTCTTTTGTGTTCAAGTTATAAATAAAAGACAAACAAGCAACATTTCACATTTATGAAAGTCTAATGACTGAAAGGTTATTTTCATTTGATAAGTGAAAAACCATTCATCAACAATACAATTTTGAATCCATTTGTTTAATTTAAATAATTTCCTCATTAAAACGAAATACTAAAAACTGTATTTTTGTTATAGCATGTAGTGCTGAAACAGTTAACTAGTACATTTTCAATTACGCCAATCTGAAGTCGACACAGAGGCAATCAAACTGAGCATATTAAAACGGCTTTACACTAATTCAGCTTCAAACCTTTAGAGGCAGTTGATAGCGACAACACTGCCTCTAGCAAGGATGAATGACAGCGAACAAGCTTTCTAATATACCAGTCCAGACATTTCTGTCCAATGTTTATGTGCTTGTGCACTCTGTGTCGTGTGTTCTCACCTGGATGATTAGATATAGGAGGCTGAAAGGCGAGCTCGTTATGCACTGGCCCTGAGAGAAGCAGACGGAGTGTTATAGCAGCGATTGCTCACTTTGCAAAAACATTTAAGTTCAAGTGCGTGATTCTGTCCGTGGAATAACTTGCAGCTAGTAACAGGGTGTACTTACAGTAGTGTGTTGGATGTGGCATAGGAGGGTGGTGCTGTAGATGACCATTGGTGTGGTGGGGTATGTTGGGGGTGAAGCTGCTGTTTCTGGTCCAGGTTGAGCTGGCGCCTGAAGAGAAGAGGAGAACGGAAATCAGAGATCCACAGAGCACAAGCTCACAACTCAACGTACCGCTGTCGCCTTCACAAATGCTCACCGCGACAACTCACAAAACAGAAGCAGAAAATGCCTTAAATGTTCATTATTTAATAATGAACCTTCATTATTTAATAATGAACATGGGCATATTTTAAAACAAGACAATAAAGTCTTCAACCATCGAATGCGGACATGTATTGCCTGTGCAAACACACACAGACATGAGGACAAACAGGCTGACCAAAAGCACGCAGACACAGGAATATTTTACAACTGTATCTTACTGCCTGATCCGGCAGCAATGGCAGGGAAGGATGCTGTTGAGGCGGAGGTGGAGGCCTCAGCAGGTGGGAGCAGGTTTGGGGTCGCGAATGGTTCAGATGGGGCTGGACGGCTGCCGGACGGGGGGTGCTGGATGGTCTGGATGGAGTGCCCTCCCTCGATGGAGGGCAGACTCTGCGGTCCGTCAAAATCGTACTCGTCCTTAACCATCAGTCCTGTGCTGGGTCCAGAACTGGTCAGTGTCAGGCCTGACAGGTCTGTGGACCAAGGAGAGGGAAAAAGAGGTGGAACCGGTCACTGAAAATGCCAACGTCATACCAGCATTGCTAATAAAAATCCCTTATGATGCAGACTGTAGGTTGTATAAGTTGAACTAAAACACATGGCACATGGAACAATTACTGAAACACTGTTTACATGAATTTCCAGCCGTTGGTCACTTCAGTACGCTATAATACACAGAAGTGAAACTACGACACTGATCCCCGTCACCCGCCTGTTCCTTACCTATGCCAGGAGACACAACTCTCTCATAGTGATAGGGGTTGACACACACATTGTCACACTTGAGGTCAAAGGCAAACTGGCAGTATTTGACATGCTTCAGTTCGTTCTTATGCAGGTCAGGCCACCGCCACAGCCGAGCATAGATTACATGAGGGAACCCTTTACGTCCAGCCACCTGGGAACAACAACAACAACAACAACGCAGAGAATGAATACAGGAAAACTGAGGTAATTCATTTGTAAACTTGCTGTCCTTACGGCCAAGGTCAAACATAGTTTTAAGTCAATTATTGGAATACAGCTTGTTTACTTCACTGTTGTGGTGAACGGCATGTTCCGACTAGACAAATACACACTCACCAAAATACTTTTAGAAATGGGTCCAGCACATCTTTGGTCTACCTAAAAACTTCTCACCCGTTTTTTTGTTGTTGTTTTTTTACTTCATCGTGTACATTTTTGTGCTAAATTCATAACCATTCCATTTTATAATGGGATAGTCATTTATTGCACAACATGCAACTTTTATTTCAACCAAAAATGCCAAATGTTCAGTGATTCCAGCTTCTCAAAAGTGAGGATTTGATGCTTTTCTTTGCCATATGTGATAATACACCGAATATCTTTGGGATTTTCAACTGTTTGTTGAATAAATCAAGCAAAATAAAGAGGTCTCCTTGGGCTCTGGGAAATTAGAATACGCACAAACCTCGATATTATGCTGAATGAGTGATTATCATGGGTTTTGTTTTAATTCATGAAACAAAATAACTGTAATGAGGCTAAAACGTATTTGATGTTAAAATGTAACTTGACTGATAGAATACTAAAGCGACCTCATATTTATGTATCCCTGTGCATGTAACGAATGATCCAGATAAGCGTATCGTCCTACCTGCAGCCGTCCATCAAGCGTCCTCTGAATGGTGACACACTTGCTGGGATGAGCCCCATTGGTGGTGATCGCTGTGATGAGGGAGTCAAGCTCGTCTTTTTTCTCCTTCAGCTTTTTCACCAGGCTCTCGATGGCCCGCTTGGCAAAGGTCTCACTCTCGCCACCCTGTCGGTGACACATCAGGCTGTGCACAATGCTCAGGCAGGCGTCGTTGCTGGTAGGCGTGTTGGTGATGGACATCTTGACTTCGGTCTCTGACTGCGCTTTCTGAGAATATGTATGTCGTTGACACAATTTCACATAGTCGGGAAGCCGGAGCTGAGTTGATCTTCACAGGGTTGATGAAAAGCAATGCAGCTGAAGTTGAGGCAGATCTTTGACCCCAAACCTCTTGGCATAAGGCGGAAAAGTCTGAAAAAAAGAGGATGACATACAAGTTTTTGATAAAACAAGGTTTTAATTCAACTTTAAGGGCGTTTTGGAGACTGTAGTTTGTGGTGCTGTTGAGTTATATATGGCCAGAGGTCCAAAAATGACCACCAACACCTTTCAGTTTAAACAAAAATGGAACATTATAACTTACATTAAAAACTGCAATGATTTGGGTATTTTTTGCCGTGCTGCTGTATCAGATGACATAAGCTGTAGCTACGCAGTGAACTAGCAACTGAATGAAGAACTGACTAAGAAGAAACTGAATGTATAACGTTACTAAATTGTATTTTGAATACAGGCCGTCACATTCTGCCATGTTACTATTATGCTTTAATTAGCAAATCCGGGTTACAGCTTATTGTCCCAGCGAAAACGGATAAACACACAATGTTTCAGAGTCTTAGTGGCTGGCAGAAGGCAGGAACCAGAAAATATAACATTGTAGTTAACGAAGTTGTTAGCTGCATAATAATATCGCTAGCTAATCGACGATCTAATGACATGACGGCGGAGAATTTTTTATATTTGCAAGTGAGTGCAGAAAAAAAGGAGCTTTTAATTCTCGGTTAAAATTAAAGTTTGAAGTAGTTGTGGTGGCTTTAGCTAGCTAGCGGCGCCACTCTGGCTGCCGTTAGATTAGGGAAGCTACACAGAGTTACTGCAGTTGGACGAAGCCAATCGGAAGTAGGCACTTCTTGTCTTCAAAATAAAAGGGAAATAAAATCCCCTCGCTACTGTATCACCGTAAATTTCCCCACTGTGGGATTGATAAGGGATCATCTTATTTTATATTATCTGATGTCAACAGCAAAGTTGATAATACAAGTCACAGGATGTGCTTTTTACATACTGCACATTAAGTATCTAAAACAGACTGTTGGGGCTCTCAAATATCTTACACCAAACCACAATGACATCTGTTGTGGGAATAGTTACTGCCATTTGAACGCAAATTTAGTTTGTGATAGTAAATCCTAATTGTTTGAAATTCATATAGTTTATACGTCTAAATTTACGGTTCATTACTCACAATTGATTTCAGAAGAGGATTTGCCGGCCACTATAATGCATTATATGTACCTTTTTCTGCTTGTGGTTTTATTTTGAAGAGCTTAACCGGCAATAGCTGTATTCAAAATGACTTGACATCGGATTTGCTAGCTACCTGCTATTAAAACATCAGCTAGCACTGATTGTTGATGGCAAACTAGCTAGCATAGCATGCTACTGAAGAGGTTAGCAAGCGTGTTTGTTTATTATGACCAGTTCCGCAGCACAGGTATTTGTTGACCACTGGGTTTGATAGCTAGCAACAAAATAATGTAATACAACTGAGAAAAAACACTG
Source organism: Nannoperca australis (assembly GCA_036023655.1). Lineage (NCBI taxonomy): Eukaryota > Metazoa > Chordata > Actinopteri > Centrarchiformes > Percichthyidae > Nannoperca > Nannoperca australis. The sequence continues at coordinate 45,116 of JAVQJD010054538.1, forward strand.
GCTAATAAGTGATCGCTATGTAGTTTGAAATTGCAAACTACCTATAGCTGTATAAATAGCTATCACTTTACGCTACCTGGAGTTAGCTGCTAGCAGGAGAGCCCTGCCTCTGTACCAAGTTACCGTGCCGACGGGGCCAGCGGTGGGGCTGCGCGTTATGCCTCCTGGATTATCCTCATCAATTTCACCAGCTGTTTACAAAGCAAATGGTGAAAAACAGTGTTGGCCCCCAAGCTGTAGTTTTACATCCTCAGAACCAGAGCGCGGATCAAGTCAGTCAAATCTCAGATTTCGTATCGAGCCACGGCCCCTACCCACTTCACTCGCTTCTCACACTACATCTATTTCCTTCAATGCCGCTTTGCGCATGCGTAAAAAGGGTTTATACGGTTCACCATCATTACATAGGCTACTTAAATACTGTTATTAATGCAGGTGCTTGTATTACTATTACCACTACCACAAAGTATATTGTTTCTACTGTATCTACTACTACTCCTGCTTCTATAGTTATGTCAAAAAAGTTAAAAGCTACTACCTATCTGACCTACCTATTCTGCACTGCGAACAATGTTGTTTTTCCTTTAGCTCACATAGTTCAAATGCCCACATTTTTTTTGTTCAATGTTCACAAATTCAAATGACCTTAAACCACATAGGACACACCTCTTTATATTGTTAAGTGTTTTTTCTATTTTCTATACATATGCTTATGGAAAAGTCAGATTTCTTTTCTTAATAGCTTCCATATCATGTGATCCAATGACTCCAAATCAGTGTTAAAAGGTATAACTACACAGGCCACATAGGACACATGTCCTAGTGCTTTTTCTATTAATATTTCTACGGAAATATCTTTTTCAATAGCTTCCATGTCATGTGACATAGTGATTCAAAATCAATACCAAAAAATTATTACTACATTAGGCAAATAGGCCACATCTCTTAATGCTGGATTTTAGTGCTTCTTCTATTTTATATTCTTATTTTTTTTCAATAGCTTTCATGTCATGTGACCCCGTCATTCCAAATCAATACTAGACAATTAGAATTGTCTCTAAAACAAGGAAATGCTCAGTATTGATATTTTATCCGTTTTATCCATGCTTTGTTTGATTCTGTGAATTGGAGTCAGCTATTGTACAACTGTATTTCAGCTGGTCCCGTAGGCCAAAAGTCAAAATGTCATACTCTTTCTCCAGTGAGGATCTGTTCATTAAGAGCAAGAGAGTCACAGAGAAAGGATGCCCATTGAGAAACTAACAATGATGGACACATGGAGCACTATTTAAAATCCACAATGTAACCTACAGGCTGTGACATAAAGAGTCCTTATAACCACATGCCTATATATTATATCCACACTTACCATTAATTCTCATATCGTATGTGTATCTATCAGTAAGCATACTGTTATTCAGGCTACTCACAGACAGACTGTATACTGGTAATATTTATATATTTAATATAAAGTTTGAGAAGATTACAATACATATACCGCGCAGCGACTGTAGCACAAACATATACCACGAAAATTATATTCAAATAGCATTTAAGCAACTGTAAACATGTGACTCTCAGCGGGAAATGTTTCCAGATTCAGCTCAATATACGTATAACTTACATCGTATAAAATGATAGATTTTAGCTGCGACACACACAGCTGCTCGTCTCAGAGATTATTTTCTCCTCTCTGGTTAATGAGGTGCTAATTAGTGAAGTGAAACCAGCTGCTGTGATGTTTAGTTGGAAGGAAAAGTAAGAGGCCTGTTTATCTTTGATTTTCCACTTTAAATGTACCCTCTCTACATTCATGAGACTATAAAAGCATGCTCTCTCTCTCACACACACACACACACTGAAGTTTAAATGCCCCACTGGTTACCAATTTGTCCCAATTACAGATGTGAATATTACCCGCTGACAAGCCACTCAATGATGATTAATTATCAGCTTTGGTAGCTAATGTACTTGGCATGCTCCCATAATTTCACTTTAATTGTCTATCATCTCTCTTGCTCTTTGTTTCCCTTTCTTATCCCTCACTCGATTAGCTCTCTCTTCTCTGTGTAAATAACCTTCACATAGGAAGTACATTTTTTTTTCTTGCTCACTGTAAGTATTACCCATCTCTTTCTGTCTCTCTCTATGACCAAAATAACCACTTATTGTGTGGTCTTGTTCTTTTGTAAAAAAAACAGATTTCCATTCAGCATGTGACAGAGAGAGCACCTCAGAGAGATACATAAGATAAATGCAGAACTAATGAATCACACAAGAGATGGATGAGTCACAATAAGAGGAATGGGAATTTATCGTTGTCACTTTTTTTGCGTAAACATATAGATAAAGCACATTGTGGGATAAGAAGATTAAAAAAAAGGTATACATACACAAAAATACTTGCCAGCCACTTGTAGTTTAATTCCCTATTCTGACCAGCAGGGTGCAGTAACCACCAGCTTCTAAACTCTGCTCTGCACTAGTGGCCTATGAGCAGGGATCAAAGGAAAACAAGCAAACACAAGGTACGGTATACTACATCCATACTGTGTGTCAGAACATAGGATATCAGTTATAAACTTAACAAATCAAACATACAATACTATTGTAGTGTGTTGATAATAAGTCTTTCATACAGAGCCAATGCAAACCCTGTATATGTAAACATGCCTACAATATATGCATAAAACAGACTGTAATGTCCAGCAGACATTTTCAGGAAAATCTCAATCTAATATCATAATAAAATGGAAAGTAAAATATAAAATAAATTTCACTCTCAACCTCATCCAAATCATAATTGCTGCCCTCCTCTGGGATTGAATGGATCTGTCTGTAGGGTGCTATTACATTGCTTTAAACTCTAAGTTAGTGTCATGACTTCAAACTCAGTAAAACAGATAAAAGGACGTCAGGCAATTTTTTATGTCATGTTAATATTCAGCCTTTTTTTACTTCAATACAAACTTACGACTGCAGAGGTTGACTGGTGTTTTGGAGTCTTTTCTCTCAGATGATACTCAACTGATACACTCAGTATGATTGTTAGAGAATGTTTTATCCTTGAGGTAGTTTGAAACCCATGTAAAACTGGAATGAATGGCTCTTCTTTCTGGTAAAAGCCCTACAAATTGGATTTTACGCATTTCAGCTCCCGGCATGCTTAAAGAATGAGAGTCATAGGAGCAACCGTGACATGTTTCGCATTTTGGACAAAATCTAAACATCAGAGTTGCTGCGAAACCTTATTTAGTGTGAACTGAAAGCAAAACGCGTCAGCTGTCCTCATGACTGCCATTCATTCTGCATTAGATGTAGTGGATGTACTTTTGCGGATGTTTGTCTGACAGTAAACGTAGCTTTCTTTAGCACAGAGGCCATCTGAATATCACATGCAAGAAAAAAAACAAGGAATTACACTTTAAATGTGGCGTTTGTCTCACACGGCTGATAGAAATTACAAATGAAGTATCAGCTGTTGCCAGGTGACACTGACACTTTTAAAGCATTTTATGGTTGAAGTGTAGTTTAATTATTGTGGAGCAGCTGGTGGCTGAGTAATTAGGACTTGCCTACAACTGCACATACTTAAAAACACACAAGACAAAGATTTTCACCGCATAACAGCACAAAGTGAGATGCTGTGATTGGTTGAAGCTGATTTTCTTCAGGGTCTCCACAATGATGATGTTGAGGTTGATCAGACCATTATACATCACCTTGACAACCATCCCTCTGAGGCAAGACACACGACACACTGTGTGTGTGTGTGTGTGGGTGTGTGGGTGTTAACGTATGTGTGGGCCATACACTGTACATCCATCAATGTAAATACAAATGGACAAGCAAGAGAGGAGCATAAGTGATGTGATGTGAGGTCTCTCTGTCAGACGCTGCTGAGGGGAAAACAAACACAGGATAAAGTGACAGCAGCTTTCCAACCTAACACACCGGGGGTCACTCAATTATAATCTCCTCACTGCTCTGTCCCTTCTACCTTTTTCTATATCCGGGATGTCAAACTCATTTAAGTTCATGGGCCACATGCAGCCCAATTCGATCTCAGGTGGGCCGGACCAGTAAAATTCCATTGCATAATAACCTATAAATACATTTTATAAATAACACCCCAAAACTGTTTCCTTTCTTTACAAGTGCATTCTGAAAATGTTCACAAATTAACTATCCATTTACAAAGCAGAGGATTAACAGCCTGCGATTTCTTAAGAAATATAAGTGCAATTTCAACAATATGTGTCAGTTTTTCCACATTCAGTAAGTCTACTGTCATTACTTGTGCATTACAATGTACAAAGGCAGAAAACGTTTTCTTGGAAAAGCCCACACTCTGTGTGCACTTTTCTCCTTTTTGACAAAGACGTTTTCCACCGGCAGCTCCTGCATGAACAGCCAGATCAGTTCTTCCCTTCTGCAAATAAAAATCCTCATAATCTCAAAATGAACATTCTGAGATTTAATGTATTTGTATATTTTCCCCCCTTACTAACTGTTGCAACGCATGCCAGACTTTCTATTCTTGCACAGCGTATATGCTGTTTACATTGATAACAGGACTTCGAAAAACAAAAGCAGGCTTCTCATTTCTAGCCGGCAACTGTTGATTTTGTCGGCAGCGGTGACATTTTGCTGGGAGCTGTATCTAGCTAGGTAATTATGCTAAAATCATCTTCATGAGTTGGTTGAAAATGCATTTCACTCTTCAGTCCTCTGGGACTGAATGAATCTGTCTAAATCCTAAAATTGGAGATGCTAAAGGACGTCACCCAACATTTATGGTGTGTGGATATTTAGCCAACTCCAGAGGTCGACTGGTGTTTTGTATTCTTTCCTCCCAGATAAAAGTCAATTGTTGCACTTCCATATGATATTTAATTAATGTTTTATCCTCAAAGTAGTTTGAAATCCATTTCAAACTGGAATGAATGGCTCTATGTTCTTGTAATAGCCGTTCAAAGCGAATTTCACTCATTTCAGCTTTCCAGTATGCTCAAAGAATGAGAGTCATAGGAGCAACCGTGACATGTTTCACATTTCGGACAAAATCTAAACATCAAAGTTGCTGTGAAACCTTATTAAGTGTGAAACGATTGTAAAGCAAAATGACAGATATTTATGGTCCCCAGAGGATGAATCCTAATCACTGGACTAATTTGCCCAATACTTTGGTTCACTAATGACTAATGACACTCCCACCAGCTGTACTTTATGTTTCATGCTAATTAGTTAATTTTAGCATGCCAACACACCAAACTAGCAGTAGCATTTAGCCCAAAGCAAGGAGCTGCTAGCATGGCTGTAGACGCAATAATCTTGTTTAACAGTATATTTAACGTTACCAGAGAAAAGGCTTTTAGGAAAAAGACTATATGTGTTTGATTAACTACAGGCTATACCTGAGGTTTAGATTCGAAAACTTTACTCACACCTTCTGCTCCTTCTCCTTAACTCTCCTCCTTTGAACCCTCACCCCCTTCTCTGAAGCCTGAGCACATCACATGAGTAGGAGATGTATTAAATCTGAAATCTTTCCACTTCATTGGGGTTCAGGAAATTGTCTGCCCAGCGGGAAGTAAATGCAGATGGAGGGATGAATAGATGGAAACAGGGAGAGATGGCTGGAGGAGTAAAATGGTGGAGGAAGAGGTGGATTTAGGGAAGGGAGCGTTAGTTTGAGAGAGGGACGGTAGTTGGAAGATGGATGGATTGGTGGTGAGCATCAGAGAGACAGAGAGCGAAGGGAGGGAGGGCTGGAGAAAGGAGGAGAGAGACGGAGGTGTGGGAGAGGAGATGGGTGAGCTGTCTGTTTGAAGATAAATCAGAGGGGCAGTGTAGTGAGGAGGTCTATATCCATAAACATACACACACGCACACAAACAGATGTGGATGCACACTCACGCTTGAACTCACACACATGCAAACACAAATACACTCACTTACTCAGCTTGTGCACACTCTGCCCCGCGGTGAGGTGGTAAAAGGCCACGGCTGATTGGGTGCTGCAGGCTGATTTCGCCCCGAGTGGCAGAGCAGTGCATGTTGGGATGTTTGGCTACAAATGCAGTCATCCATGAAGGCATGAGGTAGGTCACCCCTCTTCCCTCTATCTATCTCTCTCGTCCCTCCTTTTTATCATCTCCTTCATAGTCTTGCCTTCCTTACATCAACCTTTTCAATTTTTTTTCACATTCTCTGCTTTTCTTTTTCAATCCTGGCTCTATACTTTCCACAGATTCCCCACAGGGCGTTTGACTAATACACCTCCAAATCTGCCCTTCTCTCTGTTCCTATCAATCCATCTTTCATACAGAAAGCGTATTCTCTCTGGGTATTAACAGTAGCTCTCAGTTCTCCTCTCTTTCTCCCTCTCTTTTGTCTGGCTTGATTCATTTCCATCTGTCCTTCATCTTTCCCATCTCTCTCTTTATCTTTTTCTAGCTTTATTTTCCCTCCATCTTTCCCTGCCTGCAGCCATCTTTGCTAACGCACACACACACACACACACACACACACACACACACTGTATCCCTCCATCCCTGCAGTGTAGTGTGCTAACAGAATAATTAGTCGTGCTTGATGTGTCTGACAGTTCTAATCCTTCTAAATGGCCACCACATGCCTCCCCTCATCAGCCCAGGGCTAGGCACACACACACACACACACAAACCACACACGCTCATGTTCATACATGCGTGCATACGTGCACGCGCACGCACGCGCACACACACACGAAACACACACTCCTACAGCTTGCAAATAGGCGTAGTTACAAATGAGTTGCTTCCATCTGTGTTCAAAGTAGTTCTGAGTAGCTTGTGTGCTAAAACATTAAAACCAATAGATAAGGTAACTTACCTCATATAGCCACAGAAAGCCTGCTTCCTCACCAAATTTTAGGTTTTAATACAAAAAAAAAAAAAAATAATAATAATAGTAGTAGTAGTAGGCTGTTTTGGCACTCACCAGAGGTAGTATTAAACAGAGACTCTCTGTGTTCTGGGAGATCGAGATGAATGCAACATATAAACACAAAAAAATATACTTGCTTGGCTAGCCCGTGTATCCAGCGTTCCTTCTAAATATTGATTGTGTACCATGCAAGATGCAATTAAGCTCCTGGGCAGTGGGGTCATTATATCATGATCTGAACAAAGGTCAGCAGGAGCAGACTGAACAAACAGCAGCAACAGCAGTGAAACTAACCAACGATGGCACTGCTACTGCTTTGTCTGCCATTATGTCAATATAAACTATACAGTAACCTTCTTGAGTGCTTGCTATTTTTTGTTTATTAGTAGTTTAGTTTGTGTTGTACAAAATCTGAAGTTTACGAAGAAGCTATCATTTTTACTTTCTAATTCTCCAGGACTGTGAAGGAAGTGTGTCAACAGTGCTGATCCTGTTGCAGCTGCTTGTCTAAGCATCCACATCGGTAACAAACATGTATTGGACAAACCATAGTAATATTTTTTAATTAGTAATTTGAAATAACCCACAATCACATAAAAATCGACACAAAGTGGCTTTAAAGATCAGGCGATGAACTAAAAACCACAAAAATCTAAGTTTTAACTTGAACTTTATACTTTCCTGAAGAGAGCATCGTTGATAAGAATAGAAATTCAACTCGGAAACAGGTAAAGGAATCTCACCTCATCTGCTTTAAGAGGGTTTACCTGCATGATGTTTGAAGCCACTGGATTTAATTCAGGACTTGAACAAAGATACATATGTGTGGGTGTTTGTCCAAATCCAATTTCCCATATCTTTTTTTGTGTCTGTGATTTCATATTTCGATATCTCGATGTGTGGTTTAGTCTCTGTGTAAGCTTGAGTGTGTGTGTGTGTGTGTGTGTGTGTGAGAGAGAGAGAGAGAGAGAGAGAGAGAGAGAGAGAGTAAGCTCATTTTTCCCAACGGAACATGACAAGCATCATTACAGTGTTACTCAGAGTCAACATGGAATAAATACAAACAGATAGATGTGTTCTCTCTGTTTCACTCTATTACACACACACACACATAAACACGCTGTTGTGATGTGTGAGTGTGTGTGTGTGTGTGTGTGTGTGTGTGTACACTCTCCATCTTGGTGAATCCTGTATGGACGTGATAGGAAAAAGAGACAGAGTCACAGGGGGTTTACGGCTTTGTGCTGCTCTTCTGTGAGATTTCCCCTGAGAAAAGGCTATCAGCACAAGAGAACCACTGGTGAGAAACAGAGAGAAAACATGAGAAGGAGTAGAGAGGGAAGGAGAGGCAGAGACTGAGAAATATCTCTGGAGGAGAGAGGGAGAAACAGATACGGAAAATCGGCAAGAAGAGGCATGCCAGTTAGATTGTAAAAGAGGGAAAATCAAAAAGGAGTGAGGAAGAGTGAATATGAAGTGAGAATGAATTCTAGAAAAAGAAAGACTGGTGAAAGAGAAAAAAGGTTGAAGGAGGAACAAATAAAAGAGAGTGAAAGGAGCTCTAAAGCGATTGGTTCAACATTTTGCGTAGTACCTTGATTTGCTTTCTTTTTGAGAGTGAGATGAGAAGATACCACTCTCATTTCTTTGTGTTACTGTAATTAAATATGTGGTTGGCTTTGTTTAGCATAAAGCCCGGAGGCAAGAGGGGGAAACACCTAGTGAAAAAATGGATGAGGCTGTGTGGAGTTCAAGTCGCACCACGTCGCTGTCAAATCTCCATCACGATTCCAATGTTCACTGGATGAGTGTCAGAAGCGGAGCCACATTTCAATATTGTTTAGAGCTTTTATTTCTATTTCTTTAATAATGTATCTATACTATCTGTGTCTATACTATAATAACAACTGAAGGCATCATTAGATATTACGTTCATGTCAATGGTCAGTTAATATAGGTGTTTATATAGAACAGGTTTTGGTCTCTGTACTGACTCAATGGTACTAAACCTGGCAACCTCACTATGATGACGAGAAGTTAGGACTCACTGCACCCAGTTGTTGTTTGACAAAACATAGTTACGGCATGCAACTCCTAAAATGTAGTTTTTATATTTCTATGTATGCACGACTGAACAAATGTAATTTATGTTTTTGCAGGTGCTAGCAGTTTCCCAACACTTCCAGTCTTTATGCATTTGGAAGTAGGTAAAATAATTTACAAGACAAACATTCAGCTAAACAAAAACAGCCATCTTCAAATACACGTGTTTTGTCACAATGACCATCACATTTCTCTAGTCTGAGTATGTTAGCCATTTTCGGAAACGTTTGAATAGATTACATCACTATTATGATGTACCTTGTACACATGGTACACTATTTTTTATATTGCAGTGAAATTAAAGTTTTCTGTACACATTTTCTAAACGGGCTAAAATAGGCAAAAACACCAGTTTCTATGTTATCAATTCAACTGCAGGCTGATTGGTAACTACCAAAAAAACTACCAAAAAAAACTACCAAAAAAAGTGTTTGAGCAAAGTACTATAAAACTGTATAGTACTTTGCTCAAACACTTTTTCACTATTTCTCTGACGTTCTATCTTATGTGTGAGTGTGTCTCGCTTTCTCTCTCTCTCTCTCTCTCTGTGTGTGTGTGTGTGTGTGTGTGTGTTAACCATTAACCCATCACATGTGTAAAGTAAACGTGTGACCACACACACCGTGAGCCCCTCTGTGACTCAGAGAGCATGCAGAGATCAAACGCTGGTGCCGTCATATGATTTGAATTAGGGTCAGTCTTCATGTTTCATCATAAAACTTCAATAAAGCAAGACTCATTCAATACACACTCACACACACACACACACACACACAAACACACACATACATACACATGCACACACACACACACACACACACTCTCACACACAGGGTGTTTGGTTTATGTGAGCAATGTTTGTTATGATGTGTGTCACACGATCATGATGTTTTTTCAGTGTTCGTGTGTCTGTATATATAGTTTGGCACGACGGTGTGGTTATGTGTGTTGTGGTTAGTGTGTGTGTGTGTGTGTGTGTGTGTGTGTGTGCAGCTGTGGTTCGGAACATTTTTTCCTAAACCACTGACCCATAAGCTATGAGAGGTTGTGGGCTAATGGGCCCACCCACAATCAGGAAACATATACACACATACAACTGCACACACATGAATGCACACACACACACCTGCATGAACTCATCTGATAAAGAGACATTATTTAAACTTTTTCACAAGCAAATGTTTCATGAATCATCTCGCTTATTATTGTTTCTTTGCAGCTTTCCTGTTGTGTTAAATACGTTACATTTGGACTTCTGGAACAATATTGAGGAGGATCAAAAACCTGAATAAAGAAGGCAAGGCAAGTTTATTTATATAGCACCTTTCATACACGGATGCAATTCAAAGTGCTGTACAGAGACAAAGTCATGATTAAAGGACAAAAAGAAAAAGCAATAGTTAAAACGATATAAT
>JAVQJD010054539.1:0-17235 GCA_036023655.1 Nannoperca australis
TCTATTCATTTCACAACGTATGGTGGTGAATAAGTGTGACTTTTCATGGAAAACACAAAATTGTTTGGGTGACCCCAAACTTTTGAACGGTAGTGTATATATATATATATATATATATGGGTGGCTGTCGTTTAATCAAGCTTTTAAAATGCAGCTGTATTTCCATTTTGGGAGATCATTAATCAGTGTCTAAAAACATACAGGAATTACTTTTCATAACAACATTTTTCATAATCAATGCTTTTCAAATCTGCAGCATTTCTGTTTTATATCACCATGAATTGAAATTTTTGGTTTTGGGTGGTTGATTGGCATTTTTCCTGGAAACTGAAACGCTATGTATCATGCATTTCGGTTATTCCCAAACATTTTGAAAGTGCAAGTAAAAGCCCTACATTTTGTCCATAAGAGGAAAGACAGCATAACAAACGTCAACACAAGACTTTGAGGGACTAGAGTTTTTAGTGTAGTCGAGTGTGTCTGAATTTGGGCTTGAGTGAGACAGTGGGTGGCAGGAGGCCTTCCGCCAACAAAGTCACAATGAGCAAATGTTAATGCAAGTCTTGACTTTAGCATGTGTCGACCTTGATTGGTGAATCTGGGTCAGAGTTACAGAACAAATTGTTCAGGGGAGAACAACAGAGGACGTGGGTGGCAGCACAAGTCCTTCCTTCTGTTTTGTCCTTGGGTGTTTGTACATGTTTACATCCTCCAGTGCGTGGATTCAAGATGTACTGGGCCGAGGCGGCAGGGGGGAGGTTAATGGGGAGGTTCTGCGCTCCTGTGGAGATGAGAGCGTGGGCGTGTGGAGTCTATTTAGCAGGCTAACAGGAAGCGTGCTCTGGGACCTTTCACCAGGACTCAGGCAAGCAGTGAGTGGGGCACAGGTCGCTATGCTGTACCACACCTCACTTTCTGCCTTGGAGCACCTCTGCACTGCTGCTGGTGCAATAAATTTCCCCCCTCCACAGAATATTCATCTCCATACTGTGAAGCCTTGCTTTATTTTAACATCAGTTGCTGGAGGTAATTCTCTTTGATCACTCCAGAATGTCAGCCACGATCAAGGAAAACGGAGGCCATGATCTAACGCCAGAACTGTATCCATTTGCAACCATTAATCAAGGCTAAAAATAGCAGTTTTGACGCTAGATTGAAGCAGTGCATTCCAGAGTGAATCCTACAAAATAGTGGATGCATTTCCACCCGTGCTCCATTAGAGGAAGCCCATAGAACAAAGTTTTATCTCTTCCTCTCTGGTGGTGATATTTCACAGCTGAGAAAAGGGCCAGTTTGCGCTGTGCCAACGGCTGTTGGCGTGGGCAGATAGTCCATCATGTGAAAGACTACTGTAAATACCAGCAGAGGAATAGTAGATCTTTAAATGTTTCCATGTGTCCGTTCTCGGGTGAAAGGAGCCTCTTTTACCCCTGCAACTTTTTTTGACTCGTATCACACAAATTTGATTAGAGTCGTTTGCCTAAGGAGCTGCTCTGGCTGCTGGGCTGCAGTGAGGCCCTTGTTCCATTATTTGCCCTGGAGAAAGGTTCTGACCTGCACAAGCAGTCTTTGAACCAGCCCCTTCTTTTCTTCCTCCCCAACCTCATTTACCATACTCTTTTAGTTTAGTCCCCCTCCCCGTCTGTCTGTGGCTGCTCACCAATGGCCTGCCTTTGGCTTAGTCACGTCACTGCAAGTGAGACAAATGAGTGTTATAAATTATCAAGAACCGCTGCTTTGGTGTCCTCTCAGCTTAACCCCGGCACTGTGTAATGTTGTATACAATGCTTCGAGAGAAGGCAGAAGGCTGCAACTCCGTGGGAAAGGTGAACCTGAGAGACTGAGAGAAATGGAGTCACTGTCAAAATACACCCAGCTGTCAAGCAATTCTGCAATCTTTTTTTTATTTTTTACTCTACGTACCACAGCCGTTGTGAATGCAGGTGTGCTGTACGTCTGGAAGCAGTAGAGTCTGGTTTTGGCATAAAAGTGTGGGTGGAGGGGGGAATCAAACCAAGAATTACCAACCAATCCAACATCTCCTTGTGGAGGTGGTGGGGTTGGTTGTTCTGAATTGGATAGAAGCCTCTGGGCAGAGTTTTTTCAGTGGCAAATTTTGCCACAACCACAACCACACTTTCAACTAGCTGCTTCCACACGTGTTTTCTTCACAAAGTGACAGAATTATGTCTGGCTCTGTGAGAGTAGTCATGACTCCCAATGTCAACAAGTGCTGTGGAGCAGCAGCACAATTTAAGCATGACTGATATTTTTTTTTTTTTTACTGAGAACCACACAGGTCAAGGTTTCTTGCTACACAAAGTTGTATCAAATAGGAACAAAATAGCGTTGAGGTGTGTGGAACGATAGTTCAATGTAGTTTTGTCTCTGTTTGTTTCTTATGCTGCCATTTAACAAAAAAATCTTTCTCATGCTGTTTTGCTAACATATGTTGCTCAAACTTGACTAAAATGCATGCATTCTCAATAAGTAAAAAAATAACCACACATTAAATTAATAGAATTATGTATATGTAAATGAGTGGAATCACATTGTAATTTTCAGCTTGTGAAGTTATTAAATTTAAGATTATTTGATCAATGTTACTTTTTAGTTTAGAGCAGGTTTTCCTAATTCATCCAAGGCTGGGCAAATTATTGCTGTAAAGAATCTGTAGCTACAAGGAAAAGCAGGTTCAGTTTCAAGCCGCTTCAACAACATCCTGTTGTAGGCTTAACACAATGCACCAACGAAAATATGCCACGTACTGCAGAGCCCTGTAAGTCCTTTCGAAGCTAAAGAGTCCTCTGACTCCATTCCCCCACTGCCTTTAACCTGTCCTGTGTCTGGTTTGGCTGCTCAGGGACCCTCAAAGTCCCAGTTATGGGGTCTAGGTTTTGGAATTTTAACCCAAAGGGAGTGTTTCTGAAACTGAAAGAAAGCCATGTAGTCCGTATAGTCATGAAACATGAAGACACAACAACAAAAGGATTAACATGCATGTGTACAATATGTCAGAGCTATTTTTCTATCAAGTATAATAGTATGATCAGCATCTAGGTATTGCCTACAGTAATCTTTGAGGTTTGCTTTGTTGTTGAGATGGATCTGCTGAGGCTTTGTTCTGGTTAAGATAAATAAGAGATCGAAGGCATGTTTAAATGTGGCTTTTTTTTCTTCAACATGGATAACATCTAGGGGGAGGAAAGACAGTTTGCTGATGGAGCAGATGTGCTCAGGAGTAGGTTGGATGCATTCCATGCTGATGATCGGAATCAGAGAGGGGTGTAGCTCTTAGATGTTCAGCGTTTCTCTGTCAGCTGCTGGGTCCTGAAGTGTCTTGTAGCTCCTCCACAGAAAGCCCACTGAAGTGAAGGAAAGGTAGAGCTGTTTCACCACATAGGCTTTGTCACAGTGGTAATTGTTGGTGTAATGAGACGGAGCTGTATTGTATTAGCATTCTTTAGGTAAAGCGTGAGACATAATCACAGAAAGTCTTAGACACATTTGCAAAAAGCCTTGACATAGTGGTGATTGGGGCGACAACTAGCAATTCTTTTCATCAATAATTAAATTATTTTTGCAATCGATAATTTAGTCAAAACATGTTGTGAATGTAGAGAAAAGCCTGTCACAAGTTCCCATGACTCAAGGTGACATCTTCAAAAAGCTTGTTTTGTCTGACTAATAGTCAATCCCCCCCCCCCCCAGAAATATTCAATCTAGTGATATGAGCACATCTTGGACACACTGTAACATAAAGCACTGACATGGTGCTCATATGTAGTTTCTGCATATAAAAATAATTAGAACTCAGTCTGTTTCACACAGGTTTTCTTTTCCTCATGTAAAGCTTTGAGGCATACGATACAGCTGAAGGTGAATGGTCTTCACGGCGGTAACCGCTGCAATTGATGGCCCCTCTGCTCTTCCGTCCTTCTTCACACTCTACCAGGACTTTATCCCCTAGAGTCCCACGTGGGAAAGGGCTTTTTCTTTTATTGCACCTGGGAGATGCATTAAGGGCCCAATGAACTTTGACCTTGGGCTTGATCACCCTGGCAACACGGGACACGGACAATCGTTACGCTTTAAGAGAGCTCTCCTGCAATCCCTTAAACTCTCATAAATGCTTGAATGTATTTCATTCAAAAGACTTCGGTTTGTGGGATCTTGTAAAGTCTGAAAATACTTCCACTGATGTATCTGTTATAAATAAGAACTGTCCATTAATAAAAAAATGCTTCAGCTGTGCTCCAATCAGTGAGTTTTGTTCTAATGGTAAATTTGCACACGTTTGTTTCATTAGAACCTTGTCATTAAGCTTTTCTTTTATTAGCCTTATATCAATAAAATCACTTTTTTCATTAGTGGAACATCTCAAAGGCATGCCTTCATTAGCACAAGGTTGTAAATGCTGGATGCGATTTCATTAGCGGCCTGTCTTTAATGAGGAAACCCCCAGTGTGTTTACATTGCTCTGCTCCCCCATGATAGCCGGTAAGGATAATGCTGATTGGCTGCTAGTGGGAGGAACATTTTGAGCTTGTCCCCTGAAGATTGGATCATGCAGTTATTAAAGCCAATGAGATCCTTGCCGCTTAGAAGTGAAGAGCAAGATCAAACATTTCTGTAATCAAGGTCCTGCTTAAAGAATATGGGCCAAGGCGTATTGATGCAGTGTGATAGAGAAGATTTAATGACAAGACACGGACCAACTTTAGCGCTCATGACAGCAGATCCTGAACCTGCACATACACGTCCAATCTATTGCTGCACTTTCATCATTCACTTCAAGGCCATAAAGGTAAAGCCCTTCACTGAAAATGATTCATGATACCAACAGGAAAAAGGCACGTACATGCCTCCATAGTTTATCTTTATACCTGCCAAGTAACTGAATGTTTGATGATAAATTTTTTGGTCATTTGATTTCTCTGAAAATGACCAAAGTTGTTAGTATTGAAAGTAGGATCGGATAAAGTTTATTTTTCTGAGATGCTGAGATTATGGTCAGGGTCAAACTAATTAGTTCCATTTTCTAGCTCCGTCTTCAAGCTTTAGATGAAATTCCAAGTGTTTGAACACCATACTTTAGCATTACTCTGTCCCGTGGGAACATTATTCTAGGAGGTGGCTTGCAGTGTTGGGATCTATTTTGGGGGGCAGGAGGGGGGAGCTGCTGTCTGCTTAGTTTACTCCTGATTTTGGTAAAGTCTAACTTGACTAGGAGCCTGGGCTCACATGTTGATGCTTTAATGCTCAGTGACATTGCTCAGAGCTCTATACCATGTGTCATTGTTTGCCCTTCAACCCCCTTTGTGCAAACAGGAATGTGCCGTGTTCCTGGAGAATTGATTCATTTGTAGATGGAGCCTTTTGGAGTCCAAATTTAGATTTTTAAATATTCTTCCAAGATTTATTTTCTTGCATGCACCTCATCCACCAGTATTGGAAAAGTTCTTCCTGCATTGAGACACTGACGTAAGAAAAGTAAGCTTTGAGAAAGAAAACACACTTAAATATTCTGGTGTACAGATGATAAAAAGATGGAATGATTTTGATGCCCTGTTTGTTAGCCTGGTCGAGTAGGCAAATGTACTATTTAATTGTATTGTACGATTACATATGCATTATCTGTAATTTATAACCTTTTCTTGTGGACATGAAGTTCAATTGATTTTGTGCTTTTTGTACTATAATTTAAAGGGTGTGTGTTACATTCTGGATCTGGATTGTATATAATTTGTATGCATGACACAATATTTATTAACTTCTTCATCATCACCATCCTCATTATGGCCATTGTGTTTTTGTATTGCAGTGATGACAGAGAGATATTTCCATATTCTGGCAAATCTTACTGACATTAATGGATTCCACCCAAGCTAAGAGGAAAAACATGTCTGTGTGTATCTTGAACTAATCCAATAAGATTGACAACACATTTACAACTTATTTAGGACAATCACACACACACACAATTGTGACGCAAGTCCAAGTCATCTCTTAAGCTGTTAAGTAGAATCACCAACATATATTGTCACCACATTGGATTCATGCCCTTCCAACAGGCCTTTGCTCTCAACGATACCCATGAAACTGCCATTTTCCAAACATCTGATAACAACAATAGCATTGTTATGCTCAGCAAACAATGATGTAAAACGTATGAGGAGAAACATGTTTACTTCTAGTTTAACGATGCCCTCCTCTTCTGTTTTATTTCATCCATGATGATATTCAGAATGATCTCAGTCTGTCTGCGTTTGCTCCTGCTGGTCCAGACTTGCTTTCCTTGTCAGTCCCTGCTTCGTCTGTAATATTAATCAAAGCTTTGAAGAATCCCCCCCCCCCCCTCACACACACACACACACACACACACACACACACACACACACACACAAATAAACACTTGCCTCATAGCACTTGACACACTTGAGTCAGTGGCCAAGTGTGGGAATCAGCCTCAGGCACACAGGAGAGTAACAGTGTCACATTCATTGCACTCCAATGTGACGTAGGTTGAGTTTAGTGCCGAACCTTAATGCAACACTTACTGTTTGAAGTCTCAAGTTAACAAAAAATGCTGTGTTGTTACTCATTCCACCCATTCTTAGTCAACTGATCATGAAGTTCACACTAACTTTGTTATGATCATAATCAACAGATTTGAATGAATCCATACGATCAATCAAAAGTCTTTAATGCCAATACTTTGTGTTTTATTCCCAGATCCGCTCCTCCATCACCACGCTGCTGTTCAGCGGTCGAGAGTTCAGCTGGATTCGCCACATGTTGATTGCCGCCGCCATCCTGGCCTTTAACAACATGCTGGTCATCTTCGTCCCCACCATCAGAGACATCTTCGGCTTCATCGGTGAGTCCTGCCTCCGAATACTGTGAGGCACAGGAAATGATTTGTGTAATGGTTATGAAGAACCCACAACATGGACAGGTATGAGTTAATAAAAAAAGGGGAGCGGCAGTCAAGGCCTGATCAGCACCGTCAGTTCAGGGGTCATTTTATTAAGTTAAGACGTTGTAAGTACAGAAGCTTTACGTGTCAGGTCGAGTCAGCTGTGCAGTCGCATGAGCCACTGGATCTAAACACTCACGTTCTCACACACGAACACGGGAAAGGACAAACATTTAAGCCGGGCTCAGACCACAGGAGTTTTGGGCCGATTTCACCCCTCCCAACAATAGGAAGAGAAATCTGGTCTGGGACCTGAGTGAGTGGTCTACAGATCCAGTCTTAAACCTCCTGAACTGCTCGCAGACTCATCAAAATAGACAACCATCTTCTCATCCAGACTTGATTAGCATTCTACTTTTTTTTTCACTGCAAAGCATTACTACAGCAAACTGTTGAACCACATCAGTCTTCATTTTGTTGTACATCTGCTTACCCATGATGCATTGCTCCCTGTGGCATCAGTTCTCTTGATAAATCAAAAAGGGAAGTAGCTAACGGCTTTTCCTCTTACTATGAAAATGTGTGCTACTTTCTCCATACATCAAGTGAAACCAGGTCTCGATTTATCAAGTGTCAGAGCAGGAAATCAGTCCCAACTGGCACATTTTGGTCCTACTTTTACCTTATCGTAGGAGTAGAATCATTGTTTAAACTTTCCTATCTTAGGAAAGTACTCTTATCTAGACCAATATTTAGGAGATCTCCAGAGGTGTCTAAACTGGAGTTGCCAAGAGATGTTCAGGCAAAGACATGCTCAAACATTCTGTGGGAGGAGAGAAGTTCATTGGTGATAATGAAGATAAAAGATATCAATTTGTGATGCCCTTTGTAGAAACCAAGGTCCTTGCAATCGCAACAGGGAAAATGCAGCTTTGTAGCTTGATTGCTCCTAGTACACCTCAAATAATGTCAGCTACATTTATGTATTTTGGGTAAATTATTTATTTATGTAGAATTACGTGGTATATTGGTGTTTTAAAAGGATGTCCTGCAGCTGAGTGAAGTTACAAAGCCAAGTAACGATTCCAGTTTGGTATTAATTTTGGCATCATACTTTTGCATATATAACCAGAAGTGTTACATATATTATTTGCCTTTTACACATAAGTACATTTCTGTATTTGTATTTTACCACTGTCTATTTCAAACCACAACTGTCTGAAAGCTACAATAATCTACTTTGCGGGTGAGAGTAATCCTTTTTCTCGCTGAAAGTAAATGTAGGGAACTTCATAAATAACTCTCAAAGTTCGGAGTGCTTTTAGTCCTAGTTTAGGTTAAACATTCACCAGTATTCCTATGTGCTTCAGAGACAGAGATAAATATGTCAGATTAGTTGACTCGATCTTCCCCCTGGTTTATATTGCAGGTTCCTCTGCAGCCACTATGCTCATCTTCATCCTACCGGCTGCCTTTTACCTCCGCCTTGTAAAATCGGTGCCGTTCGGCTCCCCGCAGAAGATCGGGGTAAGACACGCATCAACTTCTTTCAAACTGTATAATTTTTTTCACTTTATAATAATAACATTTTCATGACTCGTCAGTAATTTCAGCAGAGCCCTGCTATGCATCATCACACCTTCATCACTACATTGAATCCCTCCTCTGTCTCTCTCTCTCTCTCTCTCCAGGCGACCGTCTTCCTAGTCGTAGGAATCATCTTCATGATTGGCAGCTTGTCACTCATCGTTCTCGACTGGGTCCACAACCCCCCAGGCTCCAGCAGTGGCCACTAAGGCCCCTCAACCCTCCCCAAATTAGCATTTAAGAGAGTGCAGAAAACCCACCCCCACCCCGCCATGTCTCTTCTGGTTAGCCTCAGCTGGCCCAACATCTGGGAACAGGGTTCATCAGCGGTTCTCTTCCCTTCATTTAATCACAAACACTGATCATGAACCTTCATGTATGGACATAAAGCGCTGCATCTTCAGTTTTTCCCGTAGAGAATATCACTGGAGGGAGACCTTTTTGCTGTTTCTGTTTCAATTTTTTGTCTTGTCTTGTAAAGTTCTGGATGTGACACAACACAAATGAGAGAATCAAAACCCGGAGAGCGGGAAACAGACTCTGGTTTAACGTGCCACCAAGACAGCCTGAAATCATCCTCATCATTGTCCCAATCATTATTATTTCCAGCTATGAAGAGACAGGACAAACACATACTATGAAGTTCGTACCTGAAGCAGATCTGTGAACTGCAATTCGCAGGGCTGGAAAGACGATACGAGTCCCTCAGTCCTCTGTGCACTTGAAGGAGACATTCAGAGGTGGAGTGTGTCGTCCTCCATGAAACAAGGAGCACTTCTAGCATTACGTTTCACTTTGTGTGTAGAGCTAACACACACACACACACACACACACACACACACACGTATAGACACACACATAGTCAAACATATAGAGACCTGTATTTTCAAAACAAAGATCCGGAAATGAATCGAGCAGTAGGCTCATCTCAAACAACGGTTAATCAGTAACTTAATTCAGTCATTTAGAACTTTTATTTTTATAAACGTTTTATTTTGCTGCTCCGCTATATGTTAACAATCAGAAGCTTCGCCAAAGTCTACATGCACAAACAGTTTTAGTCAGTCGGGTTCATGCTAGAGCTTCCTAGCTCCACACAATCAAGGATCTTCCTTGCCAGCTGTTTTCATCCTGGCTGTGTACACAAAGCGAGGAGATGCTTCAGTATTACTGCCACAGAAGGATCTGAACGTGCAAGGTATCAATGTACATAATTAAGTGTATCTACTGCAAAAAAAGGAGTGTTGTACATAATATCTTACTTGGCCTCATACGGCTCTTCAGGTTGTATGAAGTTAAATGATAATTTCCAATACACAGTATATACACCTGTTGGAATAATTTATTAGGTACATGATAGAGGGATGGACAGCTAGGTATGTAAAACCAGAGGTTGCTATTTTTATAAACAATTTTCAAAAATATGTATAAAAATAATATTAAATATGCAATTTACAAAAATACAATTAGACAATTCAAAAATGAATTTGATTAAACCAATGGAGCCAAGCGTTAGGTAGTTCATTTAAAGCTGGAATGCTTGACTTTTACATATAAATTAACGTTACATTCAAGCCGTTGCCAGACGAGTTCAAACATTGCTGATTGACCTATCACAGCCACGTTAATCTCTGTGTTTCGTAATATACCAGAGTTTATAAATCTGGTGTGTGTGTGTGTGGAGACTTTCCTACGCTGGCGCACCGATGCATTTTACATCAACCAGCAAGGTTTGCTCCAGAGCCACGTAGAGAGTGAAAATGCTTGGTGACGTGATTCACATAGACTTCAGATGGATCTCTCTATGTGACTCAGGTTTGCCAGAGCAGAGGGGAGCAACCATAGCGATGGAGTAGGCTACAGCAGCAAGAACTAAAAGTGGCATTATACTTGGCTTCTAATACTGGTGCCTTTGGTAGAATGATTGACGACAACATCAAAACCTCATCTCACTTCTTCTCTGATGCCATCTAGCCAAAGTGGACAACATTTATAGATCCTTTGCAGATCTACATACATGAAACAAATAGATATTTTGAATGAAACTGTGTATTATGTGCATGTTTTTGGATTACAAACATGTTTTTTTTTTGGACAATTGTATATGCTCTGTAAATAATCTTTTTTTATGGTACACTGACACTCATTGTCTGTGAGTGGGTTGTTGGGGGATTCTACCTTTCAAGTCTTATATATATATAAATATATATAACATTTATTAGATCTTTTTTTTTCTCTTGCTGTATGACAGTAGTTTATTTTCCCTTTATTTGAAGCTTGTATATTTGTAGAAAACGTGGTCTCTATATATCCATTTTCATGTTTTAATATTAACTTGTAAGGGTGAATCAATCAATGGCCTACTTTATGACATGGTAGAAACAAGGCAACTCGTTTCTGTAGCTTATTGGCTCCTGCTAACCAGCACTGGGTTCAAATTAAAGCCACAAGAAAGTAGCATTGATGTTGGTGTTCTGCTTTTGGAAAACAGTGCTGCAACACAGAAGAAGCAGAAATATTTCGTGACCACACTACAGGAAAGTTCTTACAGGACAGAACACCGTAATAATTTGTTACAAGAGCTCATGGCTCTTCTGCTATTTATCGCATGGCAATGCACATGCTAATGTGTAGCCATATACCTCTACCACAGGATAACAAAATGCACAAGAACCTTCCGTGTTTGCCAGTTCTGTAGTTCTACCAGGACAATCGTACACAGTGGTAGTTCATACCTTTACTGTGGCCTATAATGTATATCACTGCTGTCATAGAAAAACCTTTTCACACCCAGTTTGGTGAGGTTTTATTTCCATGACGTTACTTGAACCGAAGCTTTCCACGGCCTGATAAAGTCAGCAAGCTTCATGACTGAAGGGTCCACCCGGCCCCTGCAGTACTCGTTATGAATGTTCAATTTAAAAATCTCTCTTTCTCTCTCTTGAAATTTCAACTGCATCTTCATTAGCCTCCTGCCATCAGTGGCTTATTCTGCACGTCAGTAGTCCATGGAACAGTTTTGTCTCTTCCTCAGGTTGGGTTTTCGTCTTTTTAAATTGTTCATTTTTACAAAGAAGGACGAGAGGTGGCAGGTTTTTACCATAATGCTCCCAACACCCCTTTAGTATTTCAGGTTTTAGGTCTGGATAAAGTTTTCATCTCACTTTTGTATAACTTCAAATCTTCACCTCTCTCTTCACTATTTGCATGATTGAGCCAAGCTGTACCATGCTGTTATATATTGTGCTGGCCTAGATAAGAAGCCGTTCTGTGAATTTGTAAGAGCAAACAGGTCCCCAGCATTTTGAACAGTGTTTAGAAAGGAGTTGTGCAGAACCACCTGCCTTATTTTTGTATGGACCCTCAGCCATGGAGAAGCACTTGCTCAATGTTTCGGCTGTTCACAGTGTCTCTGCTTCTGTGGATCAGGCTGAACATTCAGATTTGTAATTTTACCCAAACAAAGGGGATGTTTTTTTGTATCAGTGATGCTGTTTCATTATAATGAACAATAAAAATGGGAAATGAAAAACTTTATTTGGAAATGTTTTTCAGCTGCCTTTATCTTGAAGAGTCTGCACAGGATTGATAACTGATATAAATTGCATTTCAAAGTCCAAGCAAGCCAACAAATAGTGTTGCACTGGTGGTATTGGGGTACTATTATATTTTTTATAACTTTTGAATTTGTGTAAACAAACACTGGAACACTGGTAACACTGAAAAAAAAAACTTTTTGTCACACCAAGGCTTACATAAATCTCTGTCCAATCTGGCATCTCGGGATGTAACAACCAAAGCCATATTTCTGGCATAGTAATCAGATGATATTAGGTCTCTAGAGATAAAAGAGTTTCTCCTGTTCCTGTCTTGCTAGCATCTTCTGCTGACATGTAACACCATCCTGTAATGTTCCCAGACAATCAAAAGGGGGCTAGCTAGCCGTTCCATTTCTTTGCAGATGCATTACCTCGAGGACCTAGAGAGCCTGGAAAATGGTTTTAAAGCAACTGAATAAAATGTGTTTATTTAAATATTATCCTTCAGCAACCAATCTAATTAAAACTGTAATAATGAAAGGTATGAATAACAACAACAAACCCCATGCAAAATCCATGCATTGCTTTTGATTTGCTACCAAAATGTTGTTTGCTGGATCTTTTTATTCTCACTACAACTCTTCTTTCTGAGGATTTTGGTTATTTCCAGAGGTGTAAAGCAACAAAAATCATTAAGTCATTAAGTATGAGTACTTTACTTTTTTTGTAAACATACTGTTTCCAGAGGACAATGTAGCAGTTTAGTACTTTCAGAACTAGTTTTATTCAGAATGAGAGTTAAGGTTCAAAATATATAATTGTAAAATGTAATGTGCTATTAAACGCATAATTTCTGTTCATAAAAACATCTGCCATCTCATGGTGTGAGATAAGTGGTGTGCAAACTGTTACGGTCATGGTCATCTAGGGTCCTAAGTCAAGGCTTTTCGAGGACATGCAGACATACCGTCCACTGAGAGAATGTTTCGTCCGGGTCTCATGTTCTGGACACCAGCAACTTGAGTAAGAATCAGAATCCAACTAAAACAATCACACCAGTTGGAAAAAGTCAAACCTCTGCCGTTAAACTTTTCCATCTTGTTTAATAGAATGAATCTGTATGGTGTGTTTCGAATATACAATCATTTTCAGATAACATACCATGTTACTTTAAACTGACTGACTTCTTTGGCACGATTGTCATGGCTCATGTTTGAGCTATTGTTTAAGATGGATGCTAAAACCCCCTAGACGCATGCTAGATGTGCATGTTCCTATGGCTGAGGCTGGAGTTGTGGGTGTATTGTGTGTGGGTGGATGGATGTGTGTGTGTTTGTAAGGGAGAAGGACACAGAGTGAGAGTGTCCGCAACATTGCCAGATCAGGATGCATTCCACCACATGGGTTTGTTGTAAATCTGGTAACACAATCCCTGTGAGCTGTGACCTCTGCATGATAACCTGCTGTATCCTCCCTTCAGCTCGCTGTGCTGTCAACGCTTGCCTTCATGCTCACAACATTTTTAAAACAATTACATTCAACCTTCTGCCCTTCTGTCAGAGACGCCCTAAATAGAACATTAATGCATCAAGACAGGTGTTGGCGAATTAAATGCTTTCGTTTCTCAGGAGTCCAGTTTGACACCGTGTAAATAGCCAGTAAAGCAGGTTTATTGCTTCTGAATGTCAAAAATAAAGCTGGAAAGCTACAAAGACATTCAGATGCAAAACGTAATTCAATAATTGAATTAAGACTTGTCACCTGCTTGTTGTACAAATTCTTTACAACCCACCTTCACTCCAGCACTCTTCTTCTTCATCCTCCTCTGTTAAAATGTTTCATGATTCCCCAGTTCTCTGCTATTTTCTTCTCTGTTGGACGCTCTTCTCTCCTTTTCCCTTGTTGCCTCTGCAACTGTGCAACACACTCCCCGCCTTTCCCCAACCCCCTACTCTCCATGAGTTTTTTTTCCTCCCTCTATCTACTTTTTATGAGGATTAACTGTGCTGTTCCGTACAGTGGGGTAAATTCCAGGAATACGGTCACCGTTAATAACTTTCTGTCTGGGAAAAACTAGCCAGTCGTGGGTCTAGTATTCATTTAAAACTCATTGAGAGAGCTTGGAGTAGCCTTGCTTGCCTTACCAATGGGTAGGGCTGATGACAAGAGAACCATAGTGTCAAAGACAGACTAGTTATCAATTTAGCAATGATGGAGCGAAAAACTCCACCAATTTACATACTAGATGAGAACGATGGAACAAAAGTCAACGTTTTTTAACCGAACTGTCAGTGGTTGATTCATAGGATTTGCAATCATTAAACCTGCATTTATTCAATTTCTTGGTCACTTGGCAGCAACGCAACAAGCTGTAGCACTGACATATTACCACCATATAAAGTTGATATTGCTAATGTGTCAGCAAACAGTTTGCTATCTACACATCCAGCAGATATGGAGTTTTTAATGAATGTCTAATATTCACTTACACATTTTAGCTCTGTTTTGGTCACAACTTCATAGTTGTGTCATAGATCTCTTTAGCTAGTTGCTAACTTTTTGTCTGGTTAGTATCTTTATCTATAAATGGCTTCCAGCTGGAAATAATGTTCATGGGCATTGAGAGTTTACGGGCCAGCCAAAGCAATGAGCAAAAAGATGCTAAAACTGAGGGGAACTGCAGAGCTGAGCGGTAATTCTCTGTGGGTTTCTCAATATGAGTGACATCTTTCACATTTGTATAGTCTTTTGATCCATTATTAATATAAACATATTGATTATAGCAGCTTTACAAAAGCTCCAGTGTCATGGTTAGACAGGCTGCTCAATCCACAATTGATTAATTTTCCACCAGTATCCCAAATCCAGGTCATGCGGCAGCAAACTAAGTAAAGAAGCCACAGTAGCCTTTTCTCCAGCCACATCCCCCAATGCGGGGGTCTGAGGCCAGCTGGTGAAAATTTCATATTCCCTCATATTTCCACCACCAGCCAGGAATACCTCCAGAATGAAGCATCTAAAGCATCCTGATCTGAAGGCTGGCTGACTTCACATTGACATCCTTTTTCTTTGAGCCGCATCCAAATATCTGAGTTCCTAAACATGTCTCAGGGGGGCCCAGAAACTAGCCAGTTGTATATGCGATATAATCCTATAGAATAGTATACCTGTCCGCTAAATATGAACCTACAGCCAGGACACGTTTAGCTTAGCAAAAAGACTGGAGAAGTAAAAAAATACACCTACCAACAACTTCAGCAAAGTCTTGTTGTCACTGTGAGGTTGCCAGGCAACCAGCTGCAACAGGAAGCCTCTGCACCTGGCCAAGAAATAGTGGGGCGCATAACCCCCCTAAAACCACAATGTAATGTTATACACATTGTTCTTTGTATGAATTAAAATAATTAGATATAATGATAAGAGGTGCTGATAGTTAGATTTTGTTACCTTTAGACCTAGCATAAGGCTAGCTGTTCCCCTTGTTTCCTGTTTTTATGTTAAGCTAAGCTTAATATTTACCACACAGACATTACAGTGGTATCAATTGTCTCACCTAACTTTCAGCAAGAAAGTGCATTTCCCAAAATGTCTCAGTTTTGATTTAACATGATAGCAACAATTTAGTTAAAATGAAGACCATTCTGCTCCAAAATGTGCAGCCTCTCTGAATTTTCTTTCCTTCAACAAAGACACAAATCTGGCCAAGATATATGCATCACCTGACTTTACAGGAAACCTTTAGGAAAGCCTATTACTGGATGGTTTTTTAGGTAGACAGACCGGAACTGTGGACCGAAAGCATTGATGTAATTTTGAGGTCATCAAAGTGAATACTCCTCATGAAAAAGTATAGGTGATGCCAGCACCCACCAGTGTGAATAATCAAATAATATGCTGTTGTGTAAAACAAATTAAATTCCCAGAACAGCTGAGTGGAGTCAAAAACAGCCCTTCTCTCTCAGAATGATCGCATCAGCTGAATGCCCAGAAACATCACCCCCGCTGAACAACTTTGCTAAATAACATGGAATGAACTGAATTTACAATTTACAGGAAATGATTGTGTTACTGAGTGTGGACTGGTGCTTTGTATGTGGGATATGGCTGGTTCAAGATTACATAAACTCAGTGCTGCTGGTCGGCGCTGATGACTCCTCTGAGAGCAGCATCCTGCATCCATTAACACAGTAATAGGGTCACATGTAGCAGACATCACACACACACCCAGTCACACACAGAGGCACGCCCAAACACAACCACACACATTCAGTGAACAAAGACACATAAAACACACACAGTTGTTAAGTTCAGTTAAGAGTAAACAGAGGTTTCAATGTGCCAATAAGCACACGGTGTGTGTTATGTTCTTATCATGTGACTTCTAGGATCCTATCAGCCTTCAGTATGCACACACCGCATCGCTAACTCGCACATGCACACACAGCAGTCCTTCTCAGGCACAGAGGAAGCAAACAGTAAAAATGAGGGGGGAAACCTTCAAGTGACAGTCATAACCAGACACTTTTAAAAATGTCACTTTTTACAGGGTATTGGGTCCTTGGGCGTCCTTGCAAACAACTTTGCAGTCTGTATCCTTTACATTTCACACAGTTTACTGAGAGATTTTGTTTCTGGATATTCAAGCATAATTTTTAGTATTTATCAGATTACTCATTCATATTTTATAGATACATTTCAAGTGTTTTGGTCAAAGTTTCTATTTTTTATAGCTGACTGTTAAAGGCTTTTTTAAATGTTATTACATATTGTCATTGATTAAAAGGTTTCTACGAGTTGTCCATGTTATCTTGTATATATTAGTAAAGCTTTAACTTCTGTTTTTGCTCCGTTTTGTAAAATATGTTTGTTCAGGCAAGGATTTTTTTCCCTGCAGTAAATACATTAATTCTAGTTCCTTTTTTTGCTGATGAAGACTGTGATGCCGTCGAAAGCTTCAGAAGAGGTGCTCAAGTGGAACATGAGTTGAGATTGTTTTATCAACCGCTGTTTGTTATTTTGAGAATTAACTGTCAAGTTGAGATTTTTTATTTTACTATTTTATATATTCTGGATCATGGCTTCTCTCCCTCCTTCTCCTTCTCTCTCTTGCTCAGTGTGTCAAATGTTTAGTTACTCCTCTGCCTCCTTTAGTGATAATGGTAAGTGTAACAAATGTAGTTTATTCATAGC
>JAVQJD010054541.1:0-25639 GCA_036023655.1 Nannoperca australis
ACACACACACACACACACACACACACACACACACACACACAACTGTTGTTCTGTCCTTCAGTGTTTTCCTGCTCCCTCCAATCAACATTGTCCTGCTGTCCCAAGTGGGCGGAGCCGAGGTGAAGTCAGCCAGTCAGTGTTTGTTTGTATTTGAATACTGTATTTTATTATTTCTCTTCAAACTGCCTCTAGTCTAATAATATTATTAACAATTATTATAAGGATGGTCAGCGTTTCCTAAGTTTAGTAAGTTATGTACAGTATAATTTATTTTTCTCCTCTTTATCGGGTTTTTATGACCATATGAAACTATGACAGTCAATGAAACATTATTCTATTTAGCTGGTAGGTATTTAGATCTAAACAAAAGTTGTAATTTTACCTTGCTTTGTTTTGCATTCTTATGTTCCCTTCTTTTTTGATGCGTTCGTTTTTGTATTAATCCTGCGGGTGGGTGGGCCGGCGGAGTTAGGACAGTGAGCTGGACTGACAGACTCGACGCCAGCCCTCCTCCGAGCTGAAGACATAACCTTTTTCGTGTCCAAACCCATTTCTAAAAAGCACTCAGACTCTGTGCAGTCAGAGAAAAAGAAGAACATGTTTTTTTATTGTTATTATAATTTTATTTGTAATGGTTATTATAATGTATAATGTGAAGTTTCCTTCTCTTTTATTTTGCTTGTTTTTTTGTTTTTGGTTTTTTTTCTTTGGAAATCAGTTGGATCACTTTAGAAAACTGTTTTCTGTGAACAAAGAGTTCCGTCCCCGTTTACTAGTTTGGCCACCTCACCGAGACACAGTGGAACATCCTTGGCTTGGATCCACACACACACACACACACACACACACACACACACACACACACACACACACACACATTTCAAATGAAGAGATTATCATGACAACCAAACAAATCCTATGCTGTCCTTCTCCTGTTTCTTGAATCTAGAATTCTAGATTTAAAATCTATACCTGTACATATATTTTGTTTGGTGTTTTTTTTTTTTTATCATAGGAAAGCAGTGTTTACCGTGATCCACCAATGGCGTTCCACTGTCTGTGTGTGTGAGACGGCCAGGCGTATCTACAGTATCTTAAAAGTCACTTCTCATCAAGAGCCCTTTGCTTTGTTTGAGCTCCACGCAGTGCTATAGGAGCCATGACTACTCTTCAGGTGTGCTGTCGCAGAGTGATCCCCACAATCATTCTCGCTGTAGATGTTCGCTACGCGCCGCATAATGAGCCTCTGGGTCTTAATTTTGCTGTATAGTCAACCCTGTTATCACACCATGGCTCAACCCGATGCTGGAGAGAGGGGACTAAGTGGATCAATCCATTTTTAGGGTATCAGGTGGGTGGGTGGGGCATTAAGACGTCAATCATCCCTGCTGGCAAGGTCTATCCCCATATCAAGACAATGAAAATGATGATGATGATGATGATGATGATAATATTATTTAAGACAATCAAAGTCATGAGTGGAGCTCAAAACAAAGTAAGAATTACTACAAGTAAAAAAAAAAATATCTTACCATCTCAACTTGAAAAATCAAGAAAGATAATTATGTAAATATAACATAGAGTTATAGATTTATATTTTGTTCATAACACAGTGTAATATAAGTTGTATATTTCTTTTTTCTCTCCCTACTGTCTCTTTTATTGATGTTATCCATACCACAGAAAAGCAGGAGTCGGCGTACTCTCACACAAAAAAAAATGAAGAAAAATATCAAAGAAATAAAGAAAAACAGAAAAAAAAAAAAAGAAAAGCCGTGGGCTGCCACCACCATCTGTTCTAAGTTCACTTTTTTTTCAGTATTACTGCCAGACAAGGCTCTAATAAAGACAGCAATGTGTTCGGTGAAAACTTGTGCTGGTCCTGGTCACTTCTTTCTTCCACACATACATTCACACAATGGCTTTACAGTTCCAACACATTCACGTAAACATACAAATATACACTGCCATGTCCTTGTTGTTTAAAAAACAAAGCAGAAATATTAACGCTGGAGAGGACAGTAAATGCATCCAAACTTATTTATGATCTTAATAAAACAAAAAAGATAAATACGTGACTAGATATGCACAAACTGATCAACTACACTGAGTTAAATCCGTTTTTTAAAGACATTATAAACAGGTGACATATCCAATTTTCATGTTTTCCACCTGTGTTAAATTTTTGGCTCAAAAAGTCTGTAATATTTCCCTCCATCCTCTGCTCAGCAGCATAATTTGAGCCATCGCGGCGGTGGCACTGCCTGTGTGTCGCCGAACAATTCAATCATCTCCATAACAACGTGTTAATTATGCTAAGTCCACCTTCTTGCCCTTCCAATCAGAGGGCCAGCTGGGAGACGTGGAGCCGAATCACGGCCTGTTAGCAACCTGATAACCTAATTAAGCACAACAAGGGACATGGGGGGAGAGGAGAGGAGAGGGGGGTGAGTGATGAAATGTGTGTGTGCGTGTGTGTGTGTGCGAGTCGCAAAAACAAAAAAGGGAAGACTGTGTACTCTGACCATCTCGCTGAAAGCACCGGTTGCCGGCCGCCTGTGCTGCTGTCGCCACTTTAAAAGCAAATCTTTAATTGATGCTCGCTTAAGGATGTTGAGGATGTTCATGCTTCCACTTTCAAGGGTTAAAAACACAAAACCCCACTCAGTGCGCCCATTAAAATGCTGTCCCCCATCTGTGTCCATATGTTCCGCAATCAACCCCCACTGCTCGCCCCGACGCTTTGCGCATAAAAACAGTTAAATGCACTCCGAGGAGATGATTTTTACGTGGTTTGCTAATTACCATAGCTTCACACACAAAAAAGCCTTTTTGATGCAATAAAGAGGCACGATGGGGGCAGATCCTCAACTTCTACAGTAAGTGAAGGACTTAGTTGTTCTCTGGGCGTTGTGTTAATTTTTCAGAACCAGCCTGGAGGTAAAAACCTGAGAAAAGGTTTATGTGTGAATAGTTGAGAAGCAAGAAAGGGGGATTCAGATCTTTCTTCTTTCTTTATTGTCAGCAGTACAGGAGATGCTGGAGGAAGCAAACGGTGGCTAGACTCAGATTAAATCACACACACACACATACACACACACACACACACATGCCCTATGGTGTATTGTAGGAGTTAGCTCAGCTTAAACCACAATTATGCACTGGCTATTTCCATCACAATAGTTGAGACAAAAGCATGAAAACTATTACAGTAGGCATATATTAACATTTGAATGCCTGTTCGTATTTTGCTGTGAATATTCTCAATATGATTTAAACTTTTTCTGCTTGCGAAAATCCTGTGTAGCCCAGAGAAAAAACGTGCACCTCCTTGTTGGTCTAAACACTCACCTCCTGCGCGCATGCGTCTGTAGCCAACTGTGTGACTTTGAGCGTGGCCCTCGCTCTCTCTCTCTCTGCACCGGCTCAGTGAAATATGCAGTTTTCGACCGTGGGTGTTTGGAAATTGAGTGAAAACGATGTCACATTAATGATTTAAAGTCGGTAATAGGATGTGCTGTGACGCTGAGCCGCCAGCTAAGCTGAGTTTAAGGCTCCGGCGTTAATGTATTCATGAGGAGGGGGGATTATACAGAGACAAGAGCAGTTAGAGAGCTGAGTGCAGCAGAGCAGCCAGGGCCAACAGGCCTGCTAGATATTATATATAACTGCATTTAGACTGCGTGTGCACACATCTCACAATGCAGGAGGCAGGCCTAAACACACACACAGAATATTGTAGAGTTGCAGAGTGGAATAAAAAAAATGAGCCATAATATTAGAATTCAATTTGACTGTATTGCAACACACACACACACACACACATATATATTGTTGATGAAGACAATGCTTTGTGAATGAAGTCAAAAATCACCTAAAGCTGCTAATACTGCTAACATAATACATTATACAATAAACTGCCATTAATCAATACTCAGGTTGTGATGTGTAAAAATCCACATAAGACAGTTTAAATACAGTATTATTTAAAAAAATAAAAGCCTGACAACCGAGATTCTCTATTTTGAAAATATTTTATAGTCAAGTTGATTCCAGTCACAAACAGAATTGTTGAAATCCTACAATTAGATATTTATTCAAACCTAAAAACCACATATTATTACAAATGCATGTTTCTCTGTTTGTGCTGTTTCTTATTCTTTCATCTTGGACTCTGGCAGCCCAGATAATCCCCTGTCTAACACAAACTGCAGAATCATTAAAAACTGCAAAAGGCGATCATAAAAGTCTCGTAAAATTTATTTCAGCAAAGTACTTAAGCTGCAAAATTGTTCTAATATTTCATCAGTCATCCCTCATTCTCAAGGATGCAAAAACTAGAAAAAAGTGAGAAGGCGGCTCTGTGCCTGGTCATTAATATTAGCTGGCTGATGCATTAAGAATCCATAAAATAATCCCATATCAGAAAGTGCCTGCACTCAAACCGTAAAAATAAAGTAACAAGAGGCTGAGATGCAAAATAAAATAGAGTAATGCAAGCATATGGTATATTAAATATATATATGTTTTATCATTTTGGCAGATGGCCACCCGGTTACTTTATTTTCCGTGATTTAAGTGTGAGTAGTTTTACACATAGGATTAATGTGACGGTTTGCATGTAGCACATTATCACATGACAGCACTGCTCAGTCCTTGTGTCTTAAATACAAACATAACAAATGATCTTCAATCAGTTGTCTCAGGCATCTGTTGTTTCTGAAGGGTTGACTCAACACGAGGCAAACGTCGACGTGACTGGGTGGGTTTAAGAAAAGGTGGCCAATGACCGAGTAGATATTAGCCTCATTGCCGGGTGTGACTTGCTCACCACAACTTCCCTCCGCTTCCTTCAGTCAGGTTTCAATGAGCAAAGTAATCAGCATGACACGGGACAAACGATCACAAAGCGGCATCAGTGTTTGAGCGACGGCCTTAATGTGACAGATCTGAGAGCGGCGGTGTGTGAGGGACAGGCGTGGCACGCAGCGGAACAGCGAGGCCCCGTGGGCTGATCCCCAATCAAGACTGGGAAACTGGCTCGACGCCCCTGACACGTCGCCCCTCTGCTCAACCGCCACTCTCTTATGAAACACTCACCGGATTCATCGGCGGCGGCAGCTGGCCTACTTTCACCCCTCTCTCCCTGTCTGTGTCCATCAAAATGTATGAATTTGTTTATTTCCCTTCACATATCTGCGTGTTTGGGACGTGATTGTTTGTTTTCTGTCTCTTCCTCAATGATGTGTGCCGACTTCCTTCTTTCATTCATAAGGCTTCCTATCTGGTCACATTCTTACTCTCCTCTCTTGTCCCTTTCCTTCACCTTTGACCTCAATGATCTGACTTTACTTACTGTAGTTTAATATTAGTGTCACTGGAAGCATTACACTACACTTAAAAAAAAGACACTAAACTTCTGCGTGTTTGTGATTTGGATAAATTATCCAAGCACTCTTTATTCTTTTATTGTTTTTGCCATTATTAGGCTAAATTTTTTTATTCCACTTAAGTAGTAAAAGAATTGAGATTTATATAATAGTTTGATCAAAACATAATCTTGGTACAACAAATTATAAGAGCATAAATTATATTCATCAGATGTTAACGTGTAGGTGGGCCAATCACACAAAAGCCACATAACTTTTCACAGCAAACTTGAAAACATGATGTTGACTGAGCAGCAGTATCAAAGTGAGATAAAGAAGCCCGTGGGCGCTTTTACGTCATTCCATGAATTTTTTATTTATTTTTTTTGAGAAAAGAAAAAAAAAAACTGTAAAACTGTTATTTTCTCTCCCCATCAACACCCTAATGCACACATGCAAATATTATGCTAATGGTATGTTAATTGGTGGAATAGCTGCAAAGCAGCCCTGCTGTTCAAATGAC
Source organism: Nannoperca australis (assembly GCA_036023655.1). Classification (NCBI taxonomy): domain Eukaryota; kingdom Metazoa; phylum Chordata; class Actinopteri; order Centrarchiformes; family Percichthyidae; genus Nannoperca; species Nannoperca australis. The sequence goes on from JAVQJD010054541.1 coordinate 5,893, forward strand.
TGGTGAGAAAATAGGTGGGGTCAGTCGCAAGCTGTAAAAGCAGCTCCAACACAAATAAACAAAACCCTCGGGGATTAACAGAACAAGGGCCAGTGATAAACGGATGAGAAGAGAGACAGGGAATACAACAGGCTGTAAGCGAGGGGACAAGGGAATCAGCTCAGGGATATGGAAATACGAAGAAGGGGAGGGATATGGGTAAAGGGAATAAGAGAGGGAAGAGGGCTTTATGAGGGAGACACGAGGATTAAAAGGGGACGCGGTAAAGGGAATAAGAAACAGGACAGAGGTAAAACAAATACGCAAAGAATGCTGAACGGGGTACATTAAAAGGCAAGGGGTAAAAAGAGGTTGTAAATAAAAGGATAAAGCAATAAGCAATGTGAAAGGAATTATGTATAAGAAAGTAGAAAAGACTAAGAGGGCACAGGTGAAGACAGATTAAGCATATTAACCTGGAGGAAATAGTAAAGGAAACAGGCAAAGGAAAATAAGAAAACCAAAGTCTAAATGAATGTAGGATACTGTAAGTACTGGGGAAATGAATAAGAGAGCAGATTAAAGCAGAGACACTGACGAGTACAGGTATGTATGTAAAAGTCACATTTATCATCATCATCATCATCATCATCATAACGTTGACAACACAATATTTTTGTCTGTTGACTCTGCGTTCGTGAATCACCGTGACATCCGCAGAGAGACAAGGCAGATTACACTTTGGACCAGGCCTAATCATATCTCGCTGTCTTTTACAACTGTTACACAGTTATGAATGAAATGAAAGTGGACCTGGAAGAATTCATCGACTCTCTGCAGTGAACGTAGACTCTGCCTTTTTCCTTCTCAGTCAGTAGAAAGAGCGCGAGTGTGTGGGTGTGCAGCATAAATCTAGGCCCCGTTTACACCTGGTATGAACATGTGATCTGTATCTGGATAATGACAACCGACCCACGCTCTTTTCATTTACACCTGGTATTAATATGCATTCTTCTCATCTCGATTCTGCCTGCATTGTGATCAAATCCCAATATGCAAATCAGGCAGGTCAAAGGAAGCAATGCCATTCATTTCCAAACCACGTTTTTTGCAAAAGGATGACATAAACACTGCTACTGCTTGGGCTTGCTTAACTTAGTAGATTTAGGGTGGATTTTTGTCTTCAGTGTGGTCACGCCGTACAGATTGCATTTACACTTGGCTTAGATCCAGTCTCATTCCAGTCACAATGCGATCTGCATGCATTTACAACTGCATTAACATGCGTTTTTTTCCTCAACTACATAGGATCTCATGCTAAATGGGGGCATAGTGTGCAGAGAGTGATGTCGCAGCCACAGGTGTGATACATTTGGTATAATGCTCCGGACAAATGGCTACAGGTTTACTGAAATGAAACTCCTCACCATCACAGAACACGTTGAGGAAGGCATCAAACTTGGGGAAAGAATGCAAAATAATTATGTCGTGCTAGTCTTTTTGTTGGCGTCCCAGATGTTGCTTCTTTTGTCTTCTATTATGATACCCTACATAAGACAAAATTAGCATTTGTCAAGCCTGGTGCTCATTTTCCTTCTGGATGTCTGTCGAGTCGGCCCATTGGCAAAGACATTGAAACAACGGTACTAAAAACCTTTTTTGGTCCAACAAGTCCTCCAACATCAACAGCAGAATAGGTCATTTGTCAATGACCCAAAGTGAGATATATAAGCGTAGTTGTCATGGTAACAATATTAAACACGTGGTAGCATCACTTGGTTGTTTGGTTAGATTTAGGCACCAAAACTACTTGGTTCAGTTTAGGAGAAGATTGAGGTTTGGGTTAAAATGAAAACATTAGTAAGTTAACTTATGTGACTTATTAATGTAACTTAACTTAGGTACTGAAGTTAAAGTCAAGGTTGACTTTTAGTTTCAGACAGGCCACAAACAGCGGCCTCCAGGGGGAAAGTCCTGTGTTGTTTGACACGTCCATCCACCCTGACCTCTTATCCAGACTTTGTCGCTCTTTACAGTAGCTCTCCTGGCTGCTCCCTTCATAATTACGGCCACTAGAGGTCACCGGAAAGACAAGTGTAAATATGGGTCGTAATAAGCTGCCTCACAGATGACCTGTGCGGACGTATTTTGTGGGGGGAACCATCTCTTTCGGTCCAACTGCATCCAAATCAAGGATCAAGAATGAGGATTTCACTGGACTTTGGGTGACATGGGGACTGCTTTCCTCAGTGAAGAAAATGTAGATGTATGTTGGAGAGGTTGAAACGGGAAAATTGAAATGAGACCTGTTACTGAAATTCAGAAACACCTACAGTGGAGGTAACATGATGTATACCGTGTGATGCATATTACGGACTGCTAAAGTTAGTGTACAAAGATATAAATGAGATCTGGGAAATTCTTCTATGCAATTATCATGAGATTCATAAAGTCTGTTTTATTCTACCAGGAATTATACACTCAATGCCCCATGTTGCACCATATAATTGTTTGGAGTATTGAGAGTTGTGAAACATTACAAGTCTGAACAACCTAAACAAATAAGGCACCCTATCGTTTTCTTATGAATCTGTCAGGGGCTTTATAGCACAAGGCCTCGAGAGCCTCTGGTCTGTTCCTGTGTGTAACGTAATGTGTAAGTGCTCAGCGGGGCCTGGCAGGAACAACGCTATTTGGAAACTGTCAGTGTTCACTCCGTGCCAACCAGCCACAAGATACCCCCCCCCTCCTTCTCTTCTTCTCCTGAAAAACATCCCCTCTGGAAACCCAAAGCCTGCCAGTTTCTCAGACAGCCCATCGCTGACCCCTTCAGGCCAGGAAACTGTTGTCCAGCCAAGGAGCCAAAAAGCCCAGGGGCCTCGATTTTCCCCCTGCAGACTCTAAGATGGCTGTGTTGGCTGCTTATTCAGGCCTGGGAAAGAAAGGCAGAGAGAAAAAAAAAAAAAAAAAAAAAGAGCGAGGAAAGGGGGGGACAGAAAGAGAGCGCTCCAGTTTGCATTTTTAATTCGATCGCCTAGTCACTTCATTTTGCTCCAAGATTAAAAGCCCACTTACTCCTCTCTTTGCTTTGGACTTTTTTAATATGACAAGGATTTCCCCAGCATGTGTGCTCTCCAGACAGCAACACAGACGCCACAAGCCATGCAGCAGACAGCCATGTGTCCTGACAGTTGACTTTGAATCAGAGTTGAGATTAACACGATTTTGCCGGCTTTGTTTTTTTTCTGTTTACTGTTTCTTTTGAGAAGAGGTTGCAAAAGGTTGCGTGAAAGACACGCTGCCCTCTTGGTTGTCGTCACATATTTGCCCACCCCCTGCTTTTGTGTCCCCTCTCGTTGCGACCGAATGTGACCAAACGGCTCCGTGTCCCTGCCTCTGGGCCCTGTGTGGAATTGGACAAATCCAGGACAATCCAGCGACAGTACAGTAGAGAGAGGGGGAGAAAAACACATGGGACAAGAGGGACAGGAAAAGACGTTACAGCAGAAGGGATTGTCGGTGTGAAGTTTAAACTTCAGACAGCTGTTGTATCGTAAGTGTAAGAGGGATTTCCTGGATGGAGGTGTCCTAATGGCTTGGTGTTAATATGAATTCATACACGACCCATTAGCGCCCTTCACTAACCCACATCCTCCTATTCCTCAGTCCCACCATAATCGCCCTGGCTCTGTCCGCTAGTCTGCATGTAGCGGATATAGCCTGGATTTATTCTGATGTTCCCAGGGATTACACCCTCAGTGAGCTGTGTATTATGAGTAGATTTAGGCCCATAACTCCTGAAGATAAGGGGGGATTGGGGCGATTGTTTAAACGGCATGTGTTAGCCATCATCGCCGGGACACGGGTTCCGGCAGTGTGTGTGTGTGTGTGTGTGTGTGTGTGTGTGTGCGCGCGCACACGAGAGAGAGAGAGAGAGAGAGAGAGAGAGAGAGAGAGAGGGAGTATGTGTGAGAGAAAGAGAAAGATTCAGGGAAATAAAATGGTCCGAGCATTGATGTTCATTGAAATTCCAATCCAATCTTATTCACAATACAAAACACTGTTCTGAAATGTTTTAAATGAATTCAAATGAATGCTTTCTGTAACTCAAATGCTTTTTGGATAATGAAAAGCTTTTGGTTGCGTTAATGAAAAGGGAAATTCCAACAATTATGCACAATTGCTGGAATTTATTTTCACATCATCGCTTTGGTAAGAGTTTCATTCCAGCCTAGAGAAACATTATTACAAAATAATAGATAGTACAATAAAAAGCAAATGATGGTTCTTTTTTTTCAAATGTAAGTTGTTCGAAAGATTAATAATGGCTTTTCAGTATTGAGTTACAGAATTTAAACAAAGGCACATGAAAATTTGAGTCTGACCCAATCTGACCCAAATCTGTTTGAATCCAAGTCACATTCGCCTTCAAGAGGCAAGTAACAAAAAGCTTTTTTAAGATGATAAATTGTGCCACAAAACAGTTCTGAGCCAGAGAACGCAGCCAAGCCAAAGCAAGGCATCCAGTCTTCCTGATGCCCCGTTGGGTTCCCAGACATAAATTTGAATTTCCGACATGCTGCTGCTCGACAGATGTGTCGAGTTCTGGTATTGTGGTCGGTGCACAGTGTGGCTGAGCAGCCCTGTGGTGAGGCTCTTTACAAGGCCTAGGGGACAAGTGAGAGACCACACTGACCACAAAACACAGCTCCATAAACAGTGTTTAGAGAAGTCGACTTTAGCAGAGGACGGCCGGTACACAGAGCCAAGGGCTGGAGGTCTGTGGGATAACTTCAGTGACAAAGATGAAGTCCCAGACTGAGGCGGCTGAGCTTTTTACTCTGGCAAGGTTTGTACTGATGTTCAAAGTTGCATTAAAAAAGATTTTGGGGGACTCATGTTGCCAAATTCAATTCCTTGGTGACGAAGCATTTCAAAACTGCTCTCCTAAACAACAGCGAGTTGTAAAAAAAGAAATGAAACTGAATACGTAGGGAAAACACGTAGATGATCACAAGCGTAATGCTGCGAACAGTATATGTTGAACAGTATACAGTAGGTATAACGTACAGATGTAATGCATCGCCAGTGTTCTACAGCAATGTCTGCAAAACGTATGTACTTGTGCATATACCTTAAAGCTGAACTTTTGTGGCTCCACCTAATAGCAGGGGATTTTGTTTGTGTTTGTTTTGACAATTTAAGGGATTAATTACCCAGAAACTACATGCTGTGATGTCAATGAACTACATTTTTACTACTGTCAAAACAACGTGAAACTCAGGAATTCCAGCTGGGAATGTTTTAAACTGCAACATTATTTTCAAATTTCATTCATTGAGTAAATTACAGAAAATAGCTGATGCCCGCAAGGTTTGTATTGTTTTCCCTAGGGTGAATACCAAATGACTTACTTACTTAGATACTTCAGGACTCATTCAGAGCTGTTTAAATGGCTGTGGGTTTGATGCACATTCTAATGGTTTCACCATTTATGTTGGAAAAGCACAGGTTGTCCCTGCACTGAAGTTTGCTAAAGCTCCCACAGGTTTTTATTGACGCAGCGTTTTGACCTCCAGGGTCTTCATCTGGCAAACATCCATGTGAGAAAAAAACAGGCTATACATGCAAAACAAAATGGCTATGTTTTAATCTTACAGCTTTAAATGTTAAATCAATTATCGGCAATAATAATAATAATAATAATAAGTCGTACTTTATAAAAGGTGGTAACTAATAGATAATTCATGTTACTTAAAACATTATTAATTAGTCATTAACAAGTATACCTGTTGTTTTTATTGGTGCACATGCTCCTTCAAAATGCTTTACATGAGGCAAAGAAATGCATCAAAGCACACAAAATAAGAAAAATAAGATAGATTCAAATTGGTATAAAAAAATAAAAGAGCAGAAATATGTGATATATTTCGTGATATAAGTGCAGTATACTAAAACAGCAGTTTTTCATTTAGATTTAAAATAGGATAAAGTCGCATTGTATTCTCAAGTAGTTTTTCAATTGTAATGTTGTAACTTTGAGTACTAAGGCGTACTTAATAAATCCAAAATAAACTTGAACATCTTTTGAGTTTTCAGGTTGTGAATAGTCCCTTTGGTCGGTGTACACCCTCCTCAGGTTTTTTTTTTTGGCAGCTTTCTTATTAGAAGACCTTATCTTTAGGAAGAGCTGCAGAGCATCTGCACCAAACTGCATTTAAACATTACACCAACACAATTACATCAATTATTAGAGAGTGAGACCCCTTTTCCATTGACTAAGTCAGATTTATAACTTTAGAGGCGACAGATTATTTGATATTCACTTTGTTGTAATAAATATGCTATTTTACTTGAGTGAAATGTCACTCATGTACAGTAACAATCCGAATCACTAGGATATTTTTATTTCCCCGTCCTTGCCAATCAATCAGTCTTGAAATGAAGCAGCGGTCCAGTGAGCTCTTCTCTTCAGTACTGAGCCAAGCTGTCAATTTACAGACACAAGTATGCCGGCTCTAAAATGTTCCAATAAATAAACATTACTGTGCAAGAGGACAGCTCTTTCTACGTGTGTGTGTGTGTGTGTGTGTGTGTGTGTGCACTCATAAAGTGCGTTGCCAGATCTACAGCCTACATTCAGACAGCGACAGACAGACATTATGTAGCTGTGTCACACACAGAGATAGGGAGAGAGGAGCAGGGACAGAGCGAACATCTCTGCTTGTTATTCAGCTTATGGATTATGTTCTGTTTAAATGACATCTCCTCGGCTCCCGCAAAAACAACTTTAAAGCCCCTTTTTTGTCATGTAACATATTTCATCAAAGTTCTTCCAAAAATAAACGCGGCCACAATGAACACGCTCAGAGGCCTTGCAGAAATTTAGCTGGACGTGGACCAGCAGACAGGAAGTGGACTAATCCTCTCCAGCCCTGAGGTCGGAGGTCAACTTCCTGCTTTTGAAGTTGAAGAGGAGAAGCTGACAGATGAAAAAATATAATTGTCTCGTCAAATTTTGTTTTAGTGTTTTCATGCGACAATTGTTTGCTTCTTTTTTCTCCCCCTCTCAGATACGCTCACTCACAGAAATGCCCCAGACGGGTGTAATTGGTGTGTAGGGATGGCTGCCGCAAATAACTGTAATTACCAGAAATGACTTGTTTCATGAAAACAGTCACGCGTGTCATTTTATGTTTGAGTGCAGGGGTCAGATGCCAGTGGAACTTTGGGTAACAGCACTTTGCGACTCATTTTTAACACATTAAAGCTCATTGTTTTCAGACTCATCGGGCGCTGGGGTGAAATGAACTTGTTTTTTTTACGCAGAGACAGAGGGGTCAGTTGCTCCCTGTTTGATAATGATAATGCATAACACACACGCAAGCATACGGATACACATAACAGGAGGACAACAGGCGTGCATGCAGAAGCACTTGTCAACAGAGAGGCGTAAACACACGCACACTCAGACAAAACTCGCTCATCATTTCAGTTGTGCCCTTTGAAGTCCTCAAATATCATGAAGCATTTACAATCTAATTATGTGCGTTTCTCCCCCCACAACACCCGCACCCCGCCCCCCTGTTCTCCCCCCTCAGATCCCAGCTGTGAATTGAGGGGGAAGGGGGAAAAAACCCTCAACCACCAGGAAAGAGCAAAAGCATGACGACGAGACCGCACAGGGAGAAACAAACACGGGGAGGGAGGGCTGGAGGAAGAGACGGATGTGTGTTGACAGTTGGTATGTCCGCCACTCTTTGGGTCATTAAAGAAAGAGATACTCCCGTTGCCCATGCCCCCTCTCTCTCTGGGAAGTTGATCTAGAAGCTGCAGGGGAATTTGAACCAAGACCAGGGCTCATCATCCAGGCCAAACCTGTCCACCAAAGCCCACCAGGGGTGAGGCCAAGCTGGGATAAGGAGCCTCTGAACGCCCCTCGGAGCTTCGTGAGGACGACTGGAGGTGTTTCAATTCGTCCGTACGAATTTATGTGCAAATAAAAAAGAAGATCTGGGCTATAGGGCCTCTCCAGCCATGTCTGACTTCTTTCTGAATAAATCAAAAAAATGTCTTTTCACCTAGAGCCATAAAGAAACATTAAATCAAAGACAAACTCTCACTCGGAGGGAACAAATTAGTAAAAGGCAATCTGGGGAACAAGCTGTAAGTGTTGTGTGTGTGTGTTAGGACAACTGCTCCTGTGTGTGAACGCCTGTGTCTGCTGTCGCTGCTCAAACAGTTTGAAGTGATACAGTTTTATTCGCGACGGTGTGTGTGTCAGTATAACAAGAACATAATCTATAGGAGGGTGCAAGGTGTGTGTCTGTGTATGTGGGCGGGCGATGGCTTGTGCCTCGAGTTTGTGCTTTTTTTTCTTCTGTGAATGCTAAGAAGGGAAAGAAAATACATTTAAAGAATATGTGTGTGTGTGTGTGTGTGTGTGTGTGTGTGTGTGTGTGTGTGTGTAGGGGAGGATCATGTTCATCGAATGTGTCCCCATTTCTGCACGGTCTCGGCGGTGGCAGCGGCGGCGGCAGTGACATTTGGGAGCAATTTTTAAGTGCGCCTGCAAAGGTTGTCAAGGGATTAATCTCATCTCACGCTGGGGCGCAGAAAAAAACGGGTTCCTCCAAGAATTAAACACAATTTACCCATCAAGACAAGTCTTTCAGGATGGGAGACAAGCATAAATAATATCTCCTCGGTCCAGATTCGCTAATTTACAAGCTTAGCATCTCCAAATGTTATTAGTAGGAATGACGAGGTTACCAGAAGGCGCTGTAGGGAATGATTTGTTATCCGGGCAAGCAGCAGCTGCAGCAAAAAAGCGCATGTTGGAGTGCTGGGAGAAAAAGACAGACATACCTGACACCCACTGCCTCACCCTGCCCCCCCCACACACACACACACTGCCATTACGACACCCAGGACTGCACACACCTCAGGCTGGCAGATAGTGAACTTGGCATCTCTCGAGCTAATGTTCTTTTCCACTCCTCTCATTCTCATTTGCTTTCAGTCTCCCCTTTCTCCCTCTCTCTTATTGCCGTTGATTTTTCTGTTTTACCCTCGGTTTCTCTCCCCTCTCTGTATCACTCTCTCTCTCCCACTTGCTCTTGAGGCTCGAAACATCAAATAGAACATTTGGGCAACCGTTGTCATCTTGGCAAGTGTTGAAGTAGCTCTCGTCTGTAATAAAAAAATAAAATAAAAATAAAAAGAGAGAGAGAACGAAGTTTTTTTAGATATTCAACCGCTCTCAACATATCAGTCAAACGAATACAGATGTCTCTATGCCTCGTCCAAAAAATATGTTCGACTTTACAAAAGATCTATATCGGCATCTTTGCGCAGTCGCCGTCAATCACAAGTTCTCTGGCCAAGTTTAGCAGAATTTTCTATGATTAACTTTGTAAATAACCAGGTGCCTCCTGAATTTGGATGCTGCACCTTTTCTAAGCTGACAAGGAGCTAACACCCTCAATCTGACGCCGCCGTTGTGTGAGATGGATCACTCGTTCCGTGTGCGCCTTTGTGCACGCATGTAGGTGTGCATGTATGCCTGTGTGTGTGTGTGTGTGTTTAAGGGAGAGTATTTTGATCTGTGCTGGCTGTTTATCTTGCTGAAACAGGAGTCTCCCGTCACTCCAGCCCCTTTCTGATCCTGACAGATGAGTTCAACCCCAGCCTGCAGCCTCCGAGGGGAAGAGAGGCGAGGAGAGAGAGAAAAGGAAAGGAGGGGAGGGGGGTAAGAGAAAGAAACAGATGGATATAGGAAACAGAAATAGGAGAAAAAAGTGAGCGAAAGAAAGAAACACACAGCGATGGAGAAAGAGAAGAAGACAGACAGAAAAGGGAGAGGACTGGAGGAGAAAAGAGAGGGCGCTTAGCTTCACCTGCCAGTCTGTGTTAGTAGGGATGAGCCAGAGTTTCCTTGCTTCTGGAAGCTTAGTGTCAAAGGTGGGACTGCAGGGCTCTGTCTTGACGTTTGTGTGTGTACTGTACGTGTGTGTGTGTGTGTGTGTGTGTGAGTGGGCATGCGTCTTTGTGCCCAGTAGGGGTTCCCCTGCACGTTCCCACTTCTCGCCTCTGCACCGCTCCTCACATCACTTCTCACTCTTGCCATCATTCAGGGAGTTGGGGGGTTGAGGGATGTATGTGTGTGTGTGTGTGTGTGTGTGTGTGTGTGTGTGTGTACACAGTGGTGTGGATGGGTAATGTGGCAGGCATCTCTTCAGACAACCAGAACAGAGGAACCTGATCTCTGCCAGACTAATTAGATGATAGTCTGCGTCTTGTTTTATTTTTTTTGACAAAATGTTTTTTCTTAGTTAATTTTTTTATTATTTTCTGGGTCATGTTGTTTGGAGAAATAGTGTAGGTATTTCTGGAATTGGAATTAGTCTAAAATAAAAAATCTTCACCCATTATTTGAAGAAGAACACAGCAAAAGGGAGTTAAAATCCACTGCACTTTCAGCTAAACCAACAGAGTAGTTCCCTGAGTAGTGTCTGCAGGTATTCCTTTCAGGCTGCGTGCACCCGAACAATCTCTGTCAACAGGGTAGGGTATTTTTCTTTACTCATATGTGACTCCTATGTTTTTTAGTGTGTGTGAACAGCACAAATCACATGGAATCTGATCTTTACAATTATGATTCGGGGCTGATTAGATACAGGTCTTTACCATTACAATTCTGCGCAGGTGGGAGTGACTTGGAGAATCCAAACATTAACAAAATTGTTCTCGTTATCATCTGCTTACAAATTCAGAATCATTGTTATAGTCTGTTCTTGGGGTTTATATTTGTAAGTAATAATTTGTTTCAACATTGCAGCAGGAAGATGAATGATAAAATATTTAATTTATTGTTACCATGACACCTGTGTCCTTCACTTTCCTCCTCCCAGCTTTCAACTGCTCTCAACTTCCTCCTAAACCTAAGTGTGTGACATGTGAGACAACAGGTGGGTTAGAACCAGAAAGTGGTTCACCTGGCACTCAACAACAATGACCGTGAAAAATCCAGCTGTACTTCTATTTAGGTAAGCAGGCTTTACCCTGAATTAACGTGCCTATTAGGCTCCAGCAAGGATATATTTTCTATTGCTTGTAAGATAAAGATCTTTTTTTTTAATGAGTGTCTTTTCACTTTCTGCAGGCTACTGGGGCCCTATTATTGTTGTCTTCTTATTTTGCCTATTATCCACCACTCTCACCTCAAAAGGTGTGCATTCAGTTAGTCCAGAAAGACCAAATTAATCAGTGTTGGAGGGGAAAAAACATTTACACCTTTGAGACTCCAGTGAGTTCATTCCTGCCTACAGTGCCTCCAATGAACAGCCTGTTAGCTCTGTTTATATGAGATCATCTCTTATATTTGATTTTAATTATTGTTCTGTAAATCCTTTCAACTGGAAAGCACTTTGTGCTTATACTTGAAACGTGCTATATGAATAAAATTATTATTATACTCTATTTTATTACTGTTTCATGCTATAGTCTGATATTTGTTGTAAGGTCTTCGTGGTACCATGTGTGGTATTGATCACTTTTGGGCTAATGGCTGTTCTGTTAGCTTCTGTTGAGGATTTTTTCACTACAGCACTTGCAATTAGAATTGTGATTTTACCAAAAGTTTAACAATGAATATATTGTAAGCTTTCAAAAACTGTCATCATCATTGTTTCTCCCCTTAAGGCCCAGTCACACCAGCAAAGTAAATCAATCTGTGCACTTTTTTTGTGTTGAGTTCAATGTTGCAGCACTGACCAACAGCAAGCCCTCGAGAGTGCTGACATTTTGGAGAATTAGCCTATCAGCTGTGTTGCACTATCCACTTTGATTTAACCCTCCACTGCAATCAGTGGTAGAACCCTTTATTAAATCACATGAGCAAGCTGGTATCCCCCTTCAACAACTCTTTGTAGAATTGAATGATGCTCAATCATTAGCAAAATACCAAAGGGGGAGTAAACGCCCCAATACAGACAACACAGAAGATGTTCAGAGAGTTGACTAGCGCTAGCATGTCCCCAGATGGCTAGCAAGTTAGCAGCTGCAGCCAGCTACAGTAGCTCTGCCAGTAGTCACCACGTCACAAAGCTCCTAGAACCACATGTTTTGTAAAGACACAAGGATGAATTTCATTGTGCCACTTCCTGTTGTCCTATCAAGCTTGTGACCACATCCTTGAACTTAATGGTGTTCAGTAAGGCTGCTAAACAGAAATATTAAACAGACATTAAAAACAACTAAACAAGACAAATAAAATGAACATATTAATTTAGTCAATTGAATTATTAAAAATAGTAATGCAGTTTTGTTCAGTAACAGAACTTGGAAGTTCCAATTTCGCTTTCATCACGTTATACAGGCTGCAGATTTGAAATTCAACAAAAACACAAACATTTGACATGAAACCTTTACTTCTCTTCAACTTATCTTTCCTTTCGGGAAAGTTCATTAAATACTGACACATTGGAAAGAAAGTGTGTGTATTCAGACATGAAAGCCAGTAAGTTACATTATATCTGTACAGGTTGGGCTTTATTTTAGAGGTCCTACCAGTACTGTTATCAACAACAGTAATACCTGTATGTTTTATATTTTTTGCTAAAAACCTGGCTCTACTTTTGGTTCTCACCCCATTACACTACTCCCTTACCTTTCTCATAGCTCCCAGACCCCCAAATAATGCCCATCACCCCTCCACCATCTCCTCAACCCCCACCTGCCCCTCCTGACTGACGTTTTGCTCCTCTGACGACCCCCCACAACCTCTCCAAATCATTTCATACCTCTGCCGGTTCCCGCCCACGCAGGCCTCTTCCTTGCTCGCTTCCCTCCGCCAAGTCACAGGGGGGCCCCCACCGATGCCCGAGGCTCCACGGCGCTCTATCTCCCTCGCACACACACACACAGGCCGCCACCACCTCGGCAACACCGGGCCATCTGCAGAGGCTCGGTATGCTGGTGCAGCGAGCCAAGTCACCTTGCTGTTACACAACTACTTTTACAACCTTTCGCATGCGCTACACATGCACACCTTCAATTAGCTACACACTCAGCAACAATGTGTGCCTTTGTGTGTGTATTTGTGTGAAGGTAGGAGGCTTTTTGCTACGTGTGTGTAGCTGTGGAAGTGTGTTTGTGCTTTTGAAGGAGATACTGCAGCAGGAGAGCGCAAACACAGGGGACCAATGTAATTTCAGCCCGTCTATTGAACTGGTGTAATTGGGAGCATGACCGGCAGCATAGCAGCTGGAAGGCTATATGTCAGACCCACTGCTTTTAGTGCCATCACCCCTTTCCTTTCTCTCTCATTCACACACACACTATTTCATCTCTTACCATCGCTTTACATTGCCAGGTTCTCACCTCCCACCCCTCAATCCACGTGTCGCTCCTGAATGGGATGGAAGCTCATTCTTTTCACAGCCAAACATCCTCGCAGAGAGGCCTTAAAGAATGTACCATATGTGAAAGGGTCGGACCTCTCATCCCAACCCGACCCAGCCCGAAACGAGGAAAAACAGGTCCTTTTAATGGCTTGTAAGCAGGATCTAAAGTCTCTCCCACTCAGCATCACAGAAAGACCTTGAGTTCGACCCCTTGTTGTATCTGGTATCGCAAAATGGGAGCTGTAAATGCAGAATAGTTTTCATTGAAAAGAACGGTGCGCTGAAAGATGTTGATTGCCAAATAGGCCAAATCTTCTGAAAACACCCCTCCTACAAGGTGTTTGTTCGCATTCTCACATTGCGTTATTTTATTAGAGAGCACGCTTCTTAAAAAGTGACAATAGTGCTACAGGCCTGTAAAAATTTGACCTTTCAGAGAGGTAGCTCAGCAATTCTTGCCATATAATCCACTGTACCCAAGTCTTTTCTCCTTTTTCTTTTCTTTTTTACCCTAAATGCCTCTTTCCCTAACTCAAGCCGCTTTTATGTTTTATCCCCCCATCTCCTCTCTCTTTCTCTCAGATTTGTGATGGATAGCACGAGGACTACAGGGCCACGGAGCGGAGGCTGTGAAAATCTCACCACACTTTGAATGACTTTTAATGAGATTCATAAAACATGCAGAAACTTGCAGAAAAATGGAGAGGGAGAGAGAAAGAGAGAGAATTAAGGAGGGACTGAGAGCGAGAGACAGAGAGAAAGCAGCACCGCCCGCCACCAAGCTGACAGCGAGCAGGCTTGACATTTGGCCTCTCGTAATTAGGGAAGTGCCAGATTCCGTCCCACTAAATCTCAGCTCAAAATCATTATTCTCAGCGGTGTTGACTCTGCAATGTCCGACCCGCTTAAGCCATCCTCTGTGCTTTTTTGTCCCCCCCCCCTCCTTTCTCCCCCGTAAATATCGCAGCCAAAATTACATTACAGTTTTGCGCTTGCCTCCCCCTTAATTGCTTGCCCTCCAAACACAATCTGCTTTGGCAATACATAAGATGGTATGTGAGTTAACAGCGACAGTGAGTTGGCAGCGAGGCAGCTGAGCGGCGGTCTGTGAAAAAAGGGAGCACTAAGACGAGGAGATAAAGTGTGGAGGAGAGCTGGAGAGGAGCTGATCACACACAGACAAGCTGGGGAGCAGCAGACAGATGCCATGAGAGCACGGCTGTCATCAGCACAGCCAGGACGGAGGGGAGGAGAGGCAGAGCAGAGGGAGGAAGGAGAGACTAGGGAAGGAGAGAGATGGAGGAAAAGAGAGGCACAAGAAGAAAGGAGGAGTGGGAGGGGAGGGAGGAGACTAGTGGAATGGAGAGAATGTAAGGGGAAAAAGTGAAAAGGTGTGAGTTGAAAGAGTGAGATGAAGGGAAGGAGAGGAATGGACAAAAAGAAGGAAGAGAAACTTTTAGAATTTAGAAGTAAAGTATAGGCTTCAAATATGGCTGATGAAGTGTGTCTGTCCATGTTTCCTCACATTCTCTAAAAACAGTTGCACTCTTTAAAGAATGCTTATTAATTAACACAATACTGTATATCTACTGGACAAGCAGGATAAAGGTTATGACATGGTGTTGTCTGCGTAAACTCACTATCACTATACAGATATTAAATGAAGAAATGACTATCAGTCTTAAAAAGAATAAAATATGTTGGTGCCTAAATATGCATACATGCGAGAAGAGGAATGACTCCTCTGCCTCCTAAAAATGCTGATGTTAAGAGGAATTATGTTTTTCTGTTTATGGATCTGCATGCTGTCGACTAACAAGAAAAAAGATCATCCCAGTGTGGTGTAATTTATGCTGGTTTAAGTGAGTATGTATAATTCCACATACTTAAGTTTTTTCTTTGATATTCTCAGGTTTCATTTCCTGTTCTCACCCTGTATGTTGTATATTGATGTATCTTAATAACAACATGATATGCTGCTACCGTCTTATTTCTTGTCGGTGTCCCTTTTTGTTACAATAATAGGTAGAAAATTGTTTTATATTCATATTTTCCAGCCAGTCATATATGTAAGGAGTGTGTAAGTGAGGCTGGAGCTGTTACTGACCCTAACCTTCACCATGTGAAGTAGACTGCATGAGGTTTATTTACTGCTCTTTATCCACCTTAGATCATTCAGCGTTTGTTAAATCCAGAGGATCCAGTCAGTGTCATCTCCTTTTAAATTTTTTAAGTGCCATGATTTGTTTTAAGCCTTTGCAGTCAATCATTTTGTATCAAAATTGAAGAAAAACACTTTTCAAATGTGCTATAACCACAAGCTAATACTCCCCAGCATGTACCATCATCTCATCTCTCACACACACACACACACACACACACACACACACACACACAAATAAGCATTGCTACAAGCTCCTTTTTCCCCAGTTTATGAGAAGTTTAGACAAAGTTCCCTCCTTTTCCTTGGAGGCTTGTGTCTTGCAGAGAGAGCCCATCACAAAGCGTCAGCTAATCTGGGAGATGGCAAAAAGGGGACATGGGTTTGACAGGGGCTCGCTTACTTCATAAGCCTGTCATTAATGCTAATCCTTATGGGTGACGAGCAGAGGAGGGGCAGCGGCGAGCATGAGCAAGACAGCCTGTAAATATCAATAACAAATAGGAGTGGTGGTATTAGTCCCCTCTGCCCAGTTCCACTGCCACCACCAAACCCTCATCCCAGCCCAGTTTGCCCCCATGTCTTTATCCTTTATCTTGCAGGGATTGGGCTAAAGTTAATCTCTCCAGCCGTTATGACAGTCAATTAGCAGAGGAGAATGTAGCTGGACTCAAGATGCTTGAAAGTGAAAATATGGGGGTTCGTGGGGTGCGTTTGTGTGTGTGTGGAGAGAGATGTTCCACAATGACAACTATCTCTCTGTCCGCCCCCCTGGAGAGCAGATGGGATATGAGCCTGCCAATGAGACAAGAAGAAAGAGTGGTGTGTGTGTATGTGTGTCAGTCATGCATATGCACACACACACGCATAAGGGTGCTTGTGTGTGTGTGTGTGTGTGTGTGTGTGTGTGTGTGTGTGTGTGTGTGTGTGTAGCTGTTTTTCTGTGCATTCAGTGCAACAGCATCTTCCCATAGTTCCACAGTTGTACAATTCTACAGAGTTGATGAGTATATTTACTGAACCGGCTGCCGTGTGATAATGTGACGCCTATGGACATGACTAATACAGTAGGAGCATTATATTACTTCAATTGTTTTATTTCACAAAGTGATTTTGTGTGCTTCAATCAAGTTGCTTTTTGGTTAAATTTCTTGTATTCATTCACCGGCAGGTAATTTAGCCCGAATGTAGCACTCCAAACTCCCCTTTGAAAACAGGAAAAAGTATTCCTTGAAACAGTCATATTTCTATGATATTTTGTATGAGTTTAAACATTCCCAAATCTCCCAGACTTGACTGTGAATTTAAGATAGCTTGAGGTTTAGCTTAAGGGCTGCTGTGATTTCTTTTCCCACACTTTCGAGGTAATTTATGATCAATAGCAGCAGAGTGAATGATCTAACAGCAACAGATGGGTGATTGTGGTGTTTGTTCTCATTATTTAGAAGATAAGTTTGCCAAAAGGGCAAACACTTAGAAACTGGGTATAGACTTTTAATTAAACCTTTCCTTTTATTACAGCTGATTTTTGAGATACAATTGTTATCATTCATGTTTTGAAAATGTTCTGCAAAATGGAGATATGACAGTTAAAGACAATTAGGGATCAATCTGGGATATTTTTCACAATCTGTTAGTCTGCTGATTATGTTCTTGATTAATTGATGAATCATTGTTCTATACAATGTCAGAAAATAGTGAGAAATCATTCCCCAAATGTCTTGTTTTAACTGGCCCACAGTCAAAAAAAGCAAAAGATATTCAGTTTATTATCATATATGACTACAAAAGCAGCAAATTCTCACATTTGAGAAGCAGATTCTTTGGCCTTTTTACCAAATCTGAAAGAAATCACTACATTTATAAATCAGTTTTCAAAATAGTTATCGGTTAACATCGATTGTCTAGTCAATTAATCAGCTGGTTAGGAGAAGAAGAATTATTTTTATTATTTATTATTATTCCTTGGAGGGAAATTCCGTTTTAAACAGTTGTAATTACATACTGTAGCATGTGACTTAGTTTAGTTTCATATGAATAGTTTCTTTTTAAAACATCACTGGCGACATTTAAAAGATGAGGCTTACTTGGAAGAGAGTAACATTGACATCTATCAAATTAAATATCTCATCGTCTAAATCTAATTCTTTGGAAGAGAGAGCTTAAAGCGCCTTTGTAAGCTTGTTTACCTTTTAGGATGCTGGTGAAACAAACAGTTGGCAGTTGAGGCCAGCTCTGTCCTGGCCTCCAGGGAGAGGTTAGGGCAACCACCCAGTTGCCCTGAACCAGAATAAGAGGCTAAACTGGGCCGCAGGATGCCCCCGGTCCCTTGAATGCCTCTCCCAGGGCAGAGAAGATCCGAAGGCCAGCCCAGCATGGTCCAAAACTGTGCCCGAGTCAGCCCAGGGGACCAGCACAATAGCCAAGAATGTGCTCATATGGTAAAGCAATCAACATCAAATCTAACTAGAACAGATTTGGGGTTTTGTGTTTATTTATGGTGCTTTTTTTTAAGTTTTGAAGGCGCACATACTCTCATGCCCATAAACCCTGCTGAACTGTGGGTAAACATACCATACACACACATATAAGCAGGCTTACACACACACACACACACACACACAGTAGCAGCAGCAGTAGCAGCTGCATAAGTCTTTGGGTGAGTGCACATCTGTTAGACTGGCTTAGTACAGTGAAACTGGCTGTTGACAGCAAATGTTTTCACTCAAGCCCACTCTGTGAGTTATTGTATATGGAGACTGCTGTGCAGGAAAGAGTACCAATTCATTTATGCTCTCTCTCTCTCTCTCAAACTCTTTCAGGGTCCCTCTGGTTTTCCTTTCATCTGCTGTCCGTTTGAGGCGCGCTGGTCAGCAAGTTAAATCAATTATACTTTAGCAGTTGAAATACTTGCAGCCATTTGAAATAAATCCTTTGCCCAGGTATCTCTTTAACCCCCCCCCCCATTTCCAGAGGGCAGACAGGCAGGTCGAGGCCACATAACTCCAACAATCTATCATCTGGCACGACGGCGCCGGCTGTAATGGCCTCTCTTCCTTCTAAAATTAAAGTGAATGTTCACAATGATAGAAAGGCATGTTTTCATGTGCCTAAACTGTGGATAGATGTGATTGTATGATTGATTTGAAACCCAGTGTTCTTCCCTGTGGGTCACAGTATTTGTGTGTAGGCAGCAAATGAAAAATACCAGCATGTAATGATTGGAACAAAACGATCTGACCCTCAACCTTCTAATCTTTTTAAGCGTGTTTCCATTCACAGGTAGCTTACAATGCGTTGACATTCAATGGTATGATTACTCATGATGGTGGCTGTGTGTGTGCGCGCGCGAGGGGGGTTAAGAGACATGTGGGTGTGGTTGTCGATGGCTAGGTGTGGAAGTTTGATGTGTGATTGCGCGTACTAATCACCTGTAGGGCTGCTGGTTGGGGGCTGTTTGTGTTGAGGGCACCAAACAGGCGTTTAGAGTGAGGCTGAGTGAGCAGCAGTCACCCACCCACACCCACACCCACACCCACACACACACACACACACGTAGCAGCCAAGTCCAAGCCAGTGCTGAGCCAAGACTCTGTGTTTAAAACAAGAAAAACACTTTGTTTACGCTTTAGGGCCCTTCACTGCTCAACCAGCGAAAGAGGGAAATCAACTCATCCCTGGTTCCCTAGCCACCGCCACGTCGTCAACAGATGAAGTCAGCATCTCGCACCCAACAGATGGGGCGCAGGGAACAGCAGCCTACTTTACCAAATGGACTTTTCTTTTCCCTGCTTCCCAATCTACTAATCAATGCTCGGGCATTTGCAAGATGGCACTCTGAGCTGCAGGCAGGGAAGGTTAGGAAGTTGCTGCTTGAAGCCTCAATGTGATAATTTGAGGTGTGTGTCGGAGCTCATCACAGATTTGATCTCACTGTGGCATCAAGCTGTGTGAAAAATAAATAAATGATATATACACTACCGTTCAAAAGTTTGGGGTCACCCAAACAATTTTGTGTTTTCCATGAAAAGTCACACTTATTCACCACCATACGTTGTGAAATGAATAGAAAATAGAGTCAAAACATTGACAAGGTTAGAAATAATGATTTGTATTTGAAATAAGATTTTTTTTACATCAAACTTTGCTTTCGTCAAAGAATCCTCCATTTGCAGCAATTACAGCATTGCAGACCTTTGGC
>JAVQJD010054547.1:0-44055 GCA_036023655.1 Nannoperca australis
TCCAATAATTGTTACTATTAAAAACAGTAACTGCTCTATTCCTTTACATGGTTATTTAAATTCTGTTACTTTATGCAACCCCCCCCCCCCCCGTCTTTTTGTGAATACGATTCAGAAAAAATAACATATCATGAGTAATGTCAGATAATAGTTAACACTCAGTGTGCTTACTGAGTATATGGGACATGTATGACATAATGTTTTCTCTCACATGAATCAGGGTGACTCTGGCGGTCCTTTGAACTGCCAGAACACTGATGGTTCCTGGGAGGTTCATGGCATCGTCAGCTTCGGCTCCGGGCTCAGCTGCAATTTCCCCAAGAAGCCCACAGTCTTCACCCAAGTCAGCTCCTACATGGACTGGATCAACTCTGTAAGCTCCTGAACCTCTCACTAAATCCCTTCAGATGTTGATGTCATGAAAACTATTGTTTTATTTGTTTAGCCGGTTTCAAGGACTAAAAAGAATCTGGATTAATAAAAAAAAAAAGAAATCCCATGTTATTGCTGAAAACATGATGCTGCACTAAATCTAACATGACTGTATGATCTCTCCCACAGAAAATGGTGGCCTATTGAAAGGACAGGCTTTTGGAATCAAAGCCACTACATGCACATATAAAATAAATAAAATGTGAAATTATAAAAAAATACAATGTCAAGATTTTGTGTTATTTTATGTTTTGTACAAGTTCTGTCTTATTTATCATGTTAGCAGTTTCCCAAATGTATAAAACTGAATATTTAGCCTGAGGAGGAGTCAGTCTGAACATTTGTTACTTTTCATTCTGACAAATATATGTGTTAGATAAATGATTCTTAAATAGCAGAAAAGGACCCAATGTTCCTCAATGGGAGTAGTGATGGGAAAATCCTATCATCAAACTGCTGTGTCCTCAGTCTCTGTGTCCTCCCATTTGACTGACTTTCTGCACGTGTCAGACAGGTTTCCAAAGACAGTCTACACACTGGTTAGAAGTTACTAACGTACAGTATTAATACAAGCCTGTTCTTAACACACGATTTAGGCACACACCAGATACTCAGTATATACTGTAACTACAGTCATGAGGAGCCTGGTGGTTCTCACTTTTGTGGCAGCAAGCGGTAAGACATCTCACAAACGTTTCTTAAAACTAATTGGCTGTGGAATCTATATTAATTATTTATTCATATTAGAAATCTTAACTTAGATGTTCTTTCTTGCCTATAATTAACCAAAAGCTTGCCACAATAAAATAATACCAACTATATTATGTCTAGTCGTGTTACCATCCTAGGTTTCTGAGCTTTAAAAAAAGAAAGAAAGAAAGAAAGAAAGTCACAATATACACAACTAACCTTGTCCCAGCCTATGGATGTGGCCTTCCCACTTTCCCTCCTGTGCTGAGTGGGGTGGTGGCAGGAGAGGAAGTCAGGCCTCACAGCTGGCCCTGGCAGTTAAGGTCTGGTCTAAATGTGCAAAAACATGTTCACTCTGACCACCACAGGAGAGCAGAAACACTGCATTTTCATTTTACTGCTGCAAATAGAAAAAGTGACACCTATTTTTACACATTTACTCTCTGAATCTTTTATATTTTAGTTATGTTGAACTTCTGATAAAGATTTCTCCTCCAGAGCAGTTAAGAGAGAGATGAGAGATGAAAAGGATCTGTAGGATGTCTCTGATCAGATCTCGCTCCGGTCTGACAGCAGTGGGCGCTGGAGGCATGTCTGTGGAGGCACCCTCATCTCTTCTGACTGTGGCCTCACTGCTGCACGCTGCATCAAGTATGTTTAACTCAACCCTAGGGGAAGGTTGTCAATATAAACAAAAGGAAAATACATTATATTACATTACATTTAGGCATTTAGCAGACGCTTTTATCCAAAGCGACTTCCAAATACAGCATGGTTTTTAAAAAGCTCAGAAACCTATGGTGGTATCATTTTTGAAAGTTTTTGAACACAGTTGCTTATTATTACAGCTCTGTATATAGTGGTTGAACTAGGAATAAACTAATTGTAAAATGTTCTATGTCAAATTGAGGATCCATCGAAGTTTTGCTACTGCTCCTCATCTATAGTCGGAAGTGATTCAATATACCCAACATTCATATTTACTATGCCAAACCAAAGGTCTGTGCCAGGATATATTCTTTTGCCCAACAAGAAATTATGCGTCTTGCATTTTCTGTGACTGTTTTGGGAATGAACAGAAGAACCGGATCGTTCAAAAGTAGATCTCAAAGTTTTCCGCGTTAAAGTCAAACAACCTTGCATGACCTCTTGTGGGACTAGTAAGCATTTGCAATCCAACCATCAGCTCAAGCACAGTTTTGTACACACAGGCTGAAAAGTGAAGATTACTGTCTAAACTGAACCCCCTATGGAAACACAGTGTCATCTGACATCCCACAGTGGACACTACAGAGTGGAATTGGGTAAACACAGCCTGACGACAAGTGAGGAGAGCTCGATAGCTCGGAGAGCAGCTAAAATCATCACTCATGGGGACTACAGCACCATGCTCAGCCGGTAACAGCAGGACACCCACACAGCTCAATATCACCTCACGAGGCTAAGCGAAGAGCATAATCGGCAGAGTATCAGAGTATCCGTGATCAGTTAATTGGTATTTTTTGAAATGAGGAAGTTGATGCAGCAAAACATTAATATACACCTATGCACAAACCATGTTTTGTTTGTCATTACTGCCTAAATGTGGGTGTATTGTTTTTCCCTTTGCGGTAACGACATCAAGCTGTCTTCTCCTGTCACTTTCTCTGACACAATCATGCACGCCTGCCTGCCTGCCAGATAGAGGCGTCGTCCCGCCCCACGGTGCTCCCTGCAATGTCACCGGCTGGGGTCGACTCTCCAGTGAGTGAATTGACCTCGGCAGAATGAATCACTGTGAATCTGCATTCCAGATTTCCACCCTTTTTGAATGCCAGTCAGTCAATGTTAGAGGTCAAATATTGAGGTCAAAGCCAAGAATATTTCCCAGCCATTAATTGGTCAGAAAGGTGTGACATATATCCATGAGCCTGCTCGATAATTATATTTTTTCTATTTTGAAACAAGTGCTATTTATGATGTGTTTGTCTTATTTATCTTTCACTGCAAAGTGAAAAGGAAGATGCTGTTCATCAGTTCATACAAGTGGAATGCAGAGCCATTGTATGTTTATGTAAAGCTAAAGCACTGTCTATGTCCTGGACACTTAAAAACAAGAAGCACTTTCTTAACTTAGTAGATAGCACCCAGGTGTTTCTCCCACCTTCAGTTTTCAGTACAGTAGCTGCATATTAACAATTGGCCACAAAGTTATAAAATATGGTTGTGGAATCTTCAAGGGATTATGGCACACCAGTCAACATGGGATTACACTCACAATTACTGAGAGAAAAATAAACTTCTTAAACATTGGGTTACTTAAATACTTCATTTTATTTCTCATAAAATATTCATGAGATACATTTGTTTTCACTCTCCAGAAAAAATTGAAAAAGAGTTATCATAGAAAAGCACATTTTCACAGTACATATAAAAGAACAAACAGATTCAAGCAACAAAAACACAATAATGAATGAAACTGATAACAAACAGCATGTTTCGGGCACTCGTCTAAGTAAAACAGAAAGTGACAAAACACTCAATGTATCATCAATGTAAAACGTTTCGACCACATAGTAATAAAATCAATCATGTAGTTATCGGGTCCTTAGCAAATGAGGTACAATGAATATGTCTGCATTAATGAACGTGACAAAAAAAAAAAAAAGAATGAATACACTGTACGGCAAGTTCCAACATAAAAAACAAGTCCAAGAAATTTAGACGCAGACCTGTTGTGAATTCCAATGACAAACCTGAAGGGACCTGTTGCCTTTAGCTTGACAAAAAACCTGGCAATATATAATATGACCAGCTAACAATGACTGAGTACTACTATTAACTACACTGAATTTCACTCAAAGACAGTGTAGAACTGGGTGACGTCACTAATACAAAGTGCCTTTTGTCCCTTAAACAAATGAGGAAAACTGGATCTCAGTTGTGCAACTTCACAAAATTTGTAGCGTTTAATTGAATGACTGATAACATCTTTCCATTTGGCTTCAACTGTTTATATCGAAACAAATCTAACCTGAAGAAGAAAAGAGCGTTTGTTGACTGGTATTGATAAAAGAGTGTATGGTGATGGAACTCAAACTGTTTTGGTGAACAGAGCCTGGAGCTGTCTTTCTTCTCCTTCTGCTCATTCTCTGTGTTCCCGTCAAAGAGAAGACTGGGCTGCGGTTGGAGGAATGGTGATGAGCAAGCGAGTGAGCAATAGTTGCCGTTATTACGGTGCAGCTGCACAGTCAAAGAGTCTTTCTGTTGGTCATCTCAAGCAAGGACAAATACAAGCCCAGAGAGAAGCGGAGACTACACGACTGCCTTCACAGCTCAGTGAACAGTGTTCACCATGGCGACAAGGAAAAGGTTTTCAGCTATTCACGAGCTCCTTCCATCATGCCCTCACAGATTTCCTACACTGTTTGCGAGAGTACAAGCAACATTAGAGCTCGGGTTCAGTCGTCGAATGTCTTTTGAAGTGTTTTAGAAGAGGGTTCTGAACACCAAAGGCACTTAACTGTACTTTAGTGGCGGTGCAGTCAGTTAGCATTACTACTCCTTAAAGACTCCATGAAATGGGACCTTCAACTTCCTGGAAAATGGTTTCTTCCTGGAAAGAAATTTCTCTTAAAAGTTAGCTTAATGGTAACCTTGATGGCGCCCACCGGTGCTGCACTAGTAAGTGTAGAGAGAAATTGAATTGAATCCATCACAGATTTTTTTAACAACAGCCGCCCCTCCCTTAGACAGTTTGGTTAAGTCTCATGAGACATATTGACTACATCCTGTCTGCCTCGCACAAAGCATCAGAGAGCCAAAGTAAACAAGTTAATAGTGAATGGAGTTTAGCATTTAGCAAGCTAAAGACTAGCTGTTTGTCTATGCAGTGGATGGGAGATGTTCGAGATCTTGGACCATGTCCTGCTCAGTAGAGAAATACAGTCATGTCTCATCCCATTTTCAAGCTACTCTGCATTCCACCAGCCTTGGCCAGACCACACACTGTATAGGGTTTCTTTTATTTGTCTTTCTAAATAGAAACATAAAACTAAGGTTTTCTCTTCTGTTAAATACATTTACTGCTGTACTGGATGGTAACATTCAAGATAAAACAAGTGACATTTTGTTAGCATTCAACAAGATTTCCCATTAGGTTTTGTTAGAGTGCCTATGGCCAAGAGTCATGGGAGCTGTAGCTGATAAATGGTATTGCTTTGTTTTATATTGGTTAGATAATAGACAATTCTGAAACAGTGCTATCCAGAAAAGAATCCCAGTAGTATGGTTCAGCTTCTCAAGGAGGTTGATAAAGAAAACCCTCTGAAATAAAAGTTAGTGAAACAGAAGCTAAGGTAGAAGTGGGACGGGAATTCAGCTCTGTAAAGAACATGGTCAGAAGACCAACACCAATAAAGATTTATCAAAACTGTCTCTTATTTGCTGCAAAGCTCAGCTGAGTACACACAATGCTCAGCCTACATTTGGTAAACCACTGGATGCAGTAATAAAAAAGCCTTCAAGGGTGAAACACTGCCTAAACAATAGCTACTTTACAAATTGAGTGCCCTGCACGTATCTATTTAAGTGTGCACACAAATCCTCACTCGAACCGCTCACTGATGTCGTATGATCTCTTCCGATGTCATATCACGTGTACAGTCAGCGCACGGGGGAGGTTGGGTTATACGATGATAATACAAAAACAGATAACTACTTTGACATAAAGAGGAAACTGCATTTGGTGTGTGCTTTTAACCCAGTGTGCCAGTGTGACACAATCTGTCACAGCCCCAGGAAGGATCTAGCAACTATGTCCATCACTATCTATGTCTGTATCTGTTTCAGAGGTCCAGTGAGATCCAAAACTAAAATATATATAAAAAGGTTTCTCTGTTCAGTGCTTTGGAGAGATGTGGCAGGAAAGATGAATTTGAACAGATACTGTATTTTATAACAAAGTGCCAGGCAGAACATTCTGCAGGACGGGTCACCTTCAAGTCTTGGCTTAACAAGGCAGATCCAGGTCCAGATCCACAAAAAGGTGATCATGGAGGATTCCAGGAATTTCAGTAGAATGTTTTAAACACAATCAGACTGATCTTAAATTGGAGGCACTTTATCCTCATACTGTGGCGGTGGGGTGAGTGGTTCTACACTAATTCCAGCTGCAGGCTGAGAGTTATCAATATTTTTCAAGTGGAGCTTCTCTGATTTAATCCTGCGGATCTTGATAGGGAGGAGCTTGAAGCTATTTTTCCCAGGTCTACGATTTGATGTGGAAGCAGCAGCAGCAGCAGCAGCAGCAGCAGCAGCAGCAGCAGCAGCAGTGAGCGCACTGGAAGCCGGAGAAGGCTGTGATCCTCTGGTTGTGACGTCTGACCCCTCATATTCGTACTGTACACCATCGACTTGGACCAGGTCATCATAGGAAGGTAGCTGGGAGGTGCTTGGGCGAAGGTTGCTCTGCCGGACGGGGAACTGGCCGCTGCCTACTGCCTCTTCATAGGTGGGTACAGCATAGCACTGGACTTGTTCCTCGGCACTGCAGATATTTATAGAAACATACACATATGAATGACACACATGAATCATTACGTGTACAATGCCAGGTTCTGTACTGGAGCTAATAAATCATATATTCTTCTTCTCTAATGTTGCATGTAAAATGTAGAGCATATTGCATGTTTGCTCTAAGCTATGTCAGTAAACCAAAAGATAAGCCAATGTGGATGTTGCTAATCGAATAATGTGAATTTGAAACATTCTTGAATTCTTGAATCAAAACTGCTTTCAACAGTTTTAAGCAGGCGTCAGTAATGTAACTTTGACAAAAAAAGGATGCCAGACATGGTTTTCAGTTTTGTGGATTATCCATCTAATCACTGGTTATGATAATGCTGAAAATAATGTCATTTCATCCAACTGTGACATTTTTGAGCAGACAAAATAATTTTCAAAATATGAATCGATATCAATGTCCACAATCAACAACAAAAAGCAGTCATGGGGAAAAAAGATAAAATGTACTCCTAAAAAAGGTCCAAATGTTGTTTAGCTAGAAATCTATGATTGGACTCACGTTTCTCTTTCCTCCTGCTCCCTTGCGGCCACTCCTCCTCGGTTCTGGGCCTCCTGGAGTCTCAGCTGCTCCCGCTGTTTGTTCCTCAGTCCCAGACACAAGGACAGCAGCAGCATGACCACCCCAGACCCCACCAAGACAAGCGCCACGGAAGACACTTTGTTTTTCCTGCCATCAGTATCGCCATGTCCCCCTGAACTGCTACTGCTGTTACTGGCCGTGTCCGCTGGCACGACGCTCCACACAATCATCACAATGCCGAGGGCAACAAGCCCGACCCCCAGAGCGCATAATGCATACTGGGAACCTGAGTTTCCACTGTTTTCGCTGCTGTTATTGTTGGTGCTGCCCATGCCTCCTCTGCCAAGGGCGCTTGGTGTTCCGTCGGCACTAGAACGCATCTTGTCACTCCCCAAACTTCAGTCAGACCAGCTCCAGTGGGGTCAAAGTCTGTAGAGAGAAAGGCGTGCGAGGTCGGACACATACTGAGAAACTTAAAACCAACATAACACACCACCGAACGTAACAGAAAAGAAACAACACAAAAGAAATCAAACATTCATGTCCCCTCAAAAATTCAAATGTTCTAAAGTCGTTCCAGTCTGTAAAAATAACACTTACTGTGAAAAGACACACAATATCTCCCCTAACTCTTATGAGCTGGTATCTGAAGTGGCGCGGCTCTCACCAGTCAGAGCTCTCTTTGTTAAGTAACAAACGTCATCTGTGAAGGAATTACGGAACATATTGCTGTCGCTCAGAATTGTTCCTTATGAGTCCAGTGACGGAACATAGAATTCGCTGAAGTAAAAATACCTTTGTTAGGGGCTTCTACGAATGGGTGTGTTTCATGGTTAAAATTTACAGCGCACTTGGCCTTTCAAAGTCACTAGTTACCCAATGTCAACACATTACGAGGGTAGATAAGGACAGCAATGGACCCTGTAAAACAACGACCTCAAGAATATTACAATATGTATATGTGTATATGTACAATATACAGGTTTGCTTTGTTACTTTCTTCTTTCATCGTTTAAGTCAATATTCATGTAAATCCATAATCAAACATTAAAGGAAACATTCGTCTAGCGTTCATTTAACCGTTGTACACAGTTAAACGATTCTCTGAAATGCAATGAGCATGACCAATGAGCATAATTGCACATTCACTGAAAACTTGGCAATGATCATAGAGGCCACCCTGCAGTATAACTTTTTAATTTTTTTAAAATCTTTAATAGATCAGAGAGTAAGAGGAGGACTGCTAGGAACTATGAATTAACTAGAACAAAAGTCCAAGAAATGAACTTTCTATATAACCTCTGTGACCATTCAATGTTGTCATGAAACACTTATATCAGAAATGTATCCTTGGATACACCAAGTGTGTAGTCTGTAAACATGCCCAGACCCGCAGGAAGTAGAGCAGGAATCCCCTCACACCAAAGGATGTATTGCATGATGACATCAAACATCACCATATAATACAAACTGGTCCGGTCAGCCTACACACACACACACACAAAATCACTTAGGAGTCTGTTACAGTTGTGCTATCCAGAGGTGCAAGGTTTATGTGAAGGTGGCACATATTACGGATTTGTGTGGGGCTTGTTACAGTCCAGCCTAAAGGTTCTTTTTCACGGGTTTTTACATTAAAGTAAATAATACATTGACGTTCTAGCTCACAACATGCAATCGGTGTGTGTGATCGTGTGTGTGTGAGTGTGTAGTCGTGTGAAGTGGAATTTCACAATCGGAAATAGTTTTGCCTCTGCAACCAAAGCTGTTTATTAACGCATCTTTAAAAAATAAAATAAAATAATAAAATAATAAAATAAAATAAAATAAAATAAAATGAAATAAAATAAAAAAAATATATATATATTTTCACTCTTATAAAACTTGGGTGAAATGTTACGCTAAGGCTTTAGACGGTGATATTGGGGTTTCTAAAAGTAGGGGTCCACCCTGTTGAAGCACGCAGCTGCCGTTGTTAGTTAGCGTATTTTCCCGTCGTTACGCTAACGCGTTGCTCACGTTTGACCGCAGCAGGACACGTAAAGCGACGCGACAAAACTTTCCGGGAGCGAAACCTTCAGAAACGTCGCCCGCCGAGTAACTTTAAGCGACGTGTCAGCGATACAAATGAATACTTCGGCGAGTGCGTCGGCTTCACACACTCACCTTCGCATCGTTTTGACAATAAGCAACTCTTCGCTTCTTCTTCTTCTTCTTCTTCTTCTTCTTCTCCTCCTCCTCCTCCTCCTCCTCAAAGCCGGGAGGTGTGGCGTTTATTTGCAATCTCTGCCGACACCGAGAGGAGTTTATGTGGCATAATTCGGTGTCAAATGGCGTTTATAGGCTGAGGAACTTTCCTCTGAGACGGATGGGCCCAGACACACACACACACACACACACACACACACACAGAGAGAAAGAGAGCGAGAGAAAGGGGGGTGATCAAGAAGGAGGGGTCTCGCTATATACTTCCAGTTTCATTAACCCTTTCACTCTCGGGGGAGCTGCTGCTGGGGATGTGCGATACCGCAATTTTTTCCTTCCGATCGGACACCTGGTGTAATACCAAGCCTAATATCCCGATACCGATACCGGTACTTGTTACTTAGAAAACCAGGATTCATGAGGTGAATGCATCGTCAGTATTCTAAATCTGGAAACATTTTTACGACCACTAAATGATTTTTGTGACTTCCACCGTGAACTAGTTAATCGTGTGCATGTTGAAACCCAGGACAGAAGTTTTTTTAGACTAAAACGTGTTTTGTACAGTTCACAGTTATGAACTGCAACTGTGAACACTGCATTGAACATCACAAACATGTTTTAAATAAACAAAACAAAAGAAGTGCACCAAATATTTTAAAAGTGAAATTATTTTAGAGAACTATTCTGTGACTAAATGCAGTCCACCAGCTGATGTGTGTGTGTTCTTGGCGGCCGCTTAGTCACGTGACGCCACGACAACAAAACACGACGGTGGGGGTGGGGGGGGGGTGTCAAAGGAGCAACGTTTGTAACCAGAAATGCCTTGTTGAAACGGTAGCAAGTACTGAACGTAGAGGAGAAAAACTGAAATTAAAGTATCGATCCCACCACGCTGGTATCGATCCGATACAGATACCAACGTTGGTATCGATATTTGGATCCGCCCGCCCTTAGTTGCTGCTAGATGGAGAGAAAGTATGTGGGCAACTGTTTTACCTCTGCTTATTTGGCCACAGCCCAAAGCCCTCCAGTGTTCAGCGCGTGCGCTATGTGATGTTTAAACACGCCGGATGATTTGCAGCGAGTTGAACTTTATTGTGCTCGTCACTTTCTGTTTGTTCTGCGGTGTTTACTGCCGGGAAAATACACTTTAACGGTTACGATTTACATTGTCGTATGACGACAAAACCAACGGGTTAGGCCTAAGGTGTGGTCGAAAAATACTTTCCTGGAAATCACCGTGTAAATTGGCGCTGGATTAAAGACAGCATTCAGAACCTTTGTAATTAAATAATTTAGATTGAATGCGATGGTGGTGTATGCTCGACATGCAGAAATGTGCCATTTGTCTACAGAAAGCATGCGATTCAACATGTGAAGAGGAAAAACAACTAAATAAAACATTCATTTTGGCTTTTTTTATTTAAACGAAAATCAACAAATGCTTGTCCATGCACGCCACAATAAAACCCCTTGTCACAGCAGACATTTTGACTTGTCATGGTAGGAAAAGCTCAGGTGTTACCAACTAATAATGGCTGTGTTAAATGTCCCAGTAAGTCATGAGTGAGTAACAGTGTGGCAGTGAGCCAGCAAGCTCAATACCCACAGCACCCTGAAGCTGAAGCAGCTTAATGGTTATCAGCCATCATTTTTAATCTTATTTAATTGTGCCAAACATGTCCCCTGTGAAAAGGCCTATTGACATTTTTTCCCCAGGTGTAAATGCAATAAACACACTCAAAACACTGTTAGAATTGGTGTATTCTATGCAGGTGTGTTGCAGTTGTGTTTTCTGTTAGTTCCACAATCATTTGGTGCTTTTTGTTTTGCACGATGAGACATGATTCAGTCATCTTTGGTGAAGCATCACCCACACAGGAGAAATGTTTGGTCATGAACGAGGTATAATGAAGTGAAGTGAATCCCAGAGTCAATTTCTTTCTTTCTTAAAATGTGTTTATTGTGTTGTACAGGTTTCAAACACAATAAACACATTTGACAAAACTGTACAATCAAACCGTCATTCTGACAGACACCCTCGCATAAAATACTAAAAAGCAGTCCAACTGCTTTAAACCAGTGATTTCCAACATGAGGTCTGAGGACCAACAGCGGCCATTAAAAGGATTTGGAAAGATCTTGAGAAAACACGAGATGGAGATCACTTGGAGAATGCAGAACAGTAACTTTCGCTATGTTGCTTTTTTATGTATTCACCACAGTTAGACAGATTTGCATAAAACAATTAACCGATGACGAAGTTGTTCATGTCCGTGAAAATGTATGTGACCCTTTCTTACCCCATAAATGACAACTGTTATCACCAAATAAATATTGAATGTCACCGACTTACTGTTTACTCAATACTTCCCCATGCCATAAACACAGGTCAATCAGTTTGAATCTTGTGTCATCAAATGTTTACTTCCTCTTTTGTAAATGTATCACCCATACTCTCCGTCACTCCCTTCAAGCCCTTTGGACAGAACTGCAGAACTATGAGGCCTGACACCCACATTCACATGACACGGATGGTCTTCCATCATGCATTTACACAATTACACAACACAGTACAGACGTCAGTGTGTTTATGCTTGTATGTGTCGTTTATTGTCTCTTTGTCGGCCTGCTAGAGTGAGAGAATGAGGACCAGATTATTTCACAATATTGACAAAACCAGTCCCAGTCCTGGCCACTCACAGTATTGTTCTTTTTGAGTGAGGCAAACTTGTTGTTCTGGGCTCTGGGGAGGTTTAATTCCTCCAAAGCTTTTGTCTGGTTCCTCTGTTTCACCACACAAGCCTCGATTACATCTGGAAGGGATATGTCGGCAGCTACGAAGGAAAATAAGTACAGTAAAACATAGATTAACTTGATTTACATGGCATCATAGCCTTAATTGTAGCAAATTAGCTTGATATGATATGTGGCATATTAGATTATTCAGGCAGTATTCTATGGAGGGTACTTTTCCCTACAAATAAAACCATACATAAGTTAAATAAAATACCCACTGTCTTGATTTTGCTGTCACAATCCAGCTTGCAAACTCATTCACAACCACTGACGTGTAATTATTGATCTTGGTTTTATGGCTGCTACATGAGCATATTATTGCATTTCTCCCCTGAATGCTTCCCTAATAAGTAGTTTATTATGTATTTATGTAGTACATTTATTAGGTGGATCTTCATCTGACACACCTTCCCTTGCCATACCTCTGATATCCCAGAGAACAAAGGGGCATTGAATAGGGAACTGCCTGTTTTTCCCAACTGTGGGTGGATTACCAGACATGTTGTGAGCGAGTTAGCGTTAGCCAGAGGGTAGCTGTCTCATTTGGTGCTGTGTCATCCTTAGCTTGCCACAATGATCGAGTCACCGTGAGTAAGAGGAGGAAGTTGCACTACGGCGTAATGTAGCATGTCCGAAAGAGAGCAAATTTCCATTTTTATTACAGTGGAAGCAGTGAACCACAAACATTTCCTCGTGCAAATGAGTTCAATACAAAGGGTTGCTTCTCTCACATTTACTCTCTAATTCTGCGACTTAAACATTGAATTTCTACAAAATAATTCCCACACCCGGTTGTCATACATTTCTAGCATCTCCATCATTTCCTCTTTCTCACACTGTCAAAGCGCCACTCATTTATGAATTTAATCTTTAATCGAAATTGGTCTTTTTGACCACTAGGGGGCAGAAAAAACATCCTGACAGACACAAAAGCCTTAGATATTATCGTGTTATAAAGTAGCTATGGGTAACATGTGACGAACAGTTGCCAGCAGATGCAATGCAAGTTTTCATTTGGTGTTTCTGGCCGCCTGATGAATTTAAGTAAACTTAATAGTAGTATAGTAATACTATAAATAATAGTAATAATAGCAGCTCCTTTAGCTGCTTGATGTGTGACTTTCTTTACCAGCTAGTTGCAAACCTTCGTCGTTTGGTGTTGGACAGTTAGCCCCCGTCTACGTTTACTGGAACTTTTTTGTTGAAAAAAGGGTTGTTGTGAATTGAACAGTACAATACCTTTACATTTGTAAAACCAAAACAATGAACTAAAAGAGAATGGATCCAGGAGGACAACTGAGCAGCTTCAGGTGTTGCCCAAGTAGGATCTGAGCCACACCACCTCCTCTCCAACATAGAGACCTGGAAAGAGGACAAGCCACACAAGCCACAAGAGGACAACACCATTCACACAAAGAGCAGGAACAAACAAACAAACAGAGGGAGAAAGAGAGAGCCACGATAACATGCAAACTGGGGAGAGAGGGAGAAGCTGAATCTCCTTGGGGACGAAGATCCAGATCAACGACTGAATGAGGCACTGGCAGCCAGGACTGCAACAGGGCTAGAGGGCTTGAGATGTCATCTTTATTTCATTAAAAGGAACTTTCATGTTCACATATACACATCGTCACACCTTTTTGGCCTTTATAGGCTTTTATGGACATACAGCTCTGCAGTCATCTTTTGTTGGCATGGTTCAAATACTGCACAGTATAAGACATCAGAAGAGGTTGCTACATTTGTTTAGACACAAGTGTGTAGATGTGCAAGATGAAAAATGACTATCAAACATGAACTCTAGAATTAAAAATTCAATTAGAGTCTTTTTCTTCTTTTGTGTCCATTGTCCTCAGCTACATTGGCAAGGCATCACAAACAACATAATTCAATGAAATAAGAACAATTTACACAGATATTAAACTTTTTTCATTTTGTCACCAAGTACCCTGTATTAAACTTCTTTTTTAAAATCTAATTTCATTCAGAGAAACAGACTGTCTGGAAATAGCAACTAGTCAATAAAAACAAATTGCCAAGTCACATTCTGGTTCACAAAAAACCATTTACACACAAGAAAATAGAAAAATAATTATTTAGTCTTTCATCTCTTGATTCTGGCATTTGAGGAGGGGTAATTACTGCCCTCAGAAACATTAAAATACCACATGCCCACAATGGGTCTTATAAAGTTTTTTTTCTTAAACCAGGAAACTTGTAAAAAAGAATCCTGTCCTGTTTAAAAAGTGCAATCAGTCTTGTAAAGGCTCATCTTTTGAAAAAAAAACAAAAAAACATCCCATGTTCAGGTGCACATGGAAGACAAATGTCCATGATGTAGATTTAGCTGTGATGAAGGTGAAGTGTCTGGTGTTTGTCACACTCTGATGACCTCACACGTTGGTGACCTCGACGCTGGTGTAACCGCGGATCGGGCTTCCCTCGGCTCTGGGTGGGGTCTGGTCTCGGACCTCCCGAGGCAGGGAGCCACAGCTATTATGGCAACTCAAGTCCCGCCCACTGCGTGCTTTGGGGCTGAATCCTGCTGGAGGCTGGAGCAGAAGCACAAACACACTCAAACATGGCTTCCAAAAAACTAAGAAACATTAAGAAATATCTTTTTAATCTGGCTTTTACTTTCTTATTGTTGTCTATTCTCTTTTCCCCCCTATTTTGAAGCACTTTGGGCTGCATGTTTGTTTTGTTCTATATAAATAAAGTTGAGTTGAGTTGTATATTGTATTCAGTTTACTGCCATACAAGTTGTCTTGTATGCACCATGTTCACAATCTTACTTATCTTGTAGACATGCTGTGCCAAATTTGTATTGTGTAACATTCTTGTAATGTCTTGTAATGTGTTAGCAGCACTACTATGCTACATTCTTCTGCACTGCAAGTAAACCTAAAAAAAACACATGCTGAAAACTTTTCCAGTTAGTAATCCCCGCCCCACCCCCCCACCTTGACAGCCCTCCTTCTCAGCGAGCCTTCGTCATCAGTGTGCCGGCCGGTAGAGCTGGGCGGTCTCCCCAGGGAGTTCTGGCGAAGGAGGGTTGGTGGAGTTCCCAGACCTAGACGCTCGTAGTCCTGCTTGGCATCCGCCCTGCAGGGAACACGGGAAGGCGCAGAGTGTTGGTGACAGCCGCAAATTGCCACTTTGTACAACATTTACAGACAAATATAACATATATTATCAGAGATTGTCACTTTCAGTTTAATCTAATCCACTTACACATAACAAGAGGCTACAGTGGTGTCTCTATGTGAATGTCTCCTCTCACCTGGCCAGGCCAATCAGGGTTTTCATCTCCTCAACAAGATGCCGGCGGACCATGTGCTTGCAGCTGGGGATCCCCAGCGCTGTTGCCATGGAATCAGTGTTGAAAGTGGGGTCGAGCACCATGACAGCACCATGAACTCCACCGTTTAGAAGACTTTCAGCAAACTCCTAGACAGGTGGATGGAAAGGAGGCCAAAGAGTGACGTCCTTAATTCATAACATCAAATCAAAAATTCTGTCATAATACTGTGGCCATTACTGGTTGAAAGAAAAGGCGCTGATATCAAGAGTCCCTAAAAATTATGTCAAATTTGCTTCTATACAAAGAACATATTGATTCATTTATTGATATCAGTACAAATTCACATTTTATATTAACAGGATATCAGTCCAGGTGGCCTTATCTCTACATACCCTGATTAAGGTCATGCCTCATAATGGAAACATGTTTTCCTATGCCAACACATTAGACAGTATTGATCAGGTATATTTATGTTGCAGTATCACCATAGAGGCTGTAATCTGAAACCCTTTGTAATCAACTAGTAGCAGCTTTAAAGTACAACAACAAAGGCCTTCTATCATTCTGTGGAGATAGGGAGCGCTGAATAAACACAAGAGCTTGATTACCCACAAGCACTGTTTTTATGATGCTCAATACATGAATCTCTTGATTATTAATATTTAATTCACTTTCCTTTAACTTTGTTGCAGCAAATGTAGGGGGACGTTTTCTCTGAGATTGGTCAGCTTCAGTTTTTGTTTCAAGATGTGAGTTTAAAAAAGATAATATTTTGTTTACATGGAAGTTAGACCTGTTTCACATGTG
Source organism: Nannoperca australis (assembly GCA_036023655.1). Lineage (NCBI taxonomy): Eukaryota > Metazoa > Chordata > Actinopteri > Centrarchiformes > Percichthyidae > Nannoperca > Nannoperca australis. Next base: position 16,326 of record JAVQJD010054547.1, read on the forward strand.
TTCATTCTCTTTCTCTCTGTTCCCACCTTCAGGTCAATATCTTTGATCCATTTGATGACCCGATGAGAGGTCCATACCAATGGATCCACATTTTGGTGCTCACACTGTATCCGGCGAGCCTGCAGTGCCTGGAAAATCATTACAACAAACATCTTTTACTCAACTGAGAGGTTCTATTTTCACCCATTTTTACCCAAGTATACTCACTGCTGTCCTCTGCGTGTGAACATGGAGTGGAATCGTACTCACCTCCTTGTCGAAATTGAGTAAGTGCAGCAGTTCGATGCCAAGCAGCAAGCTGACTTGGTGAAACTTCTTGGTGATGTTGAGGTGACGTTCAAGGTCACGACGTGTCAGTGAGTTCAGCAAGCGCCCATCTACCAAGTGGGTATGAAAGGACTGGGAGTACTGAGGCAAGCCCACGTCGCTTAACCAGGCCTTGGCCACCCAGTGGTGGTCCATATCTGCAGCCTTGGACAGCCTGCAGAGAAACAGTAAAACAATTTCTTAAAGGGTCACTTCACCAAAATCACAAAAACAGATAACATTTTCTCACTTACTCTTTGTAGTATCTATCCATGAAGATAGATACCAGTGGTCTGGCTTAATGGACGGCAATGCCTATCACTCGGTCTGTTGGTCCAGATCTCAACAGTTATTGGATGGCTTGCCATAAAACTTTGTACAGACATTCGTGTTCCTCAGAGGATTAATCCTACAGAGGTTGGTAATCCCCTGACCTTTCCTCGAACACCACCATGAGGTTGACATTTGTGGTTTTGATTGAAATGTCTCGACCACTATTGGATGCATTGCTATCAAATATGGCACAAAAGTTCATGTTACTTTTAGGATGTGTTAAATAATCATCCAACAACCTCATAATCAGATTCATATTTAGACAGAGAGAAAATTAATCAGCGTTTTGATCAACTAATAACCATCCTTAAAATTTCAAAGAAAATCCCTCGTTCTAGCCTCTTAATTAAATAAATTGTATTGGTTTTTCTAGTTTTCTATGATACAAAGAAGAAGTGGAAGAGAAGTAGAAGTTTTGACTGTTGGTCAGGCAAAGCCAGTTGAATATTGCAACCTGGGCTTTATCAAAATTATGATCGGAATTTTTCCCCATTTAACAATTGATTTTGCTTTCAAAGGGACTATTTCTTCGGAAGTTATGAAGTTCCACACAAAACGGTTCACTGTGAGATGTGGGGGTATAGGGAGTAACAGGGGCATTGCTGTTGAATTTTTCAAGTATAATTTCACAATGCTGAGAGGTTGCAGAACTGAATATTTCAAAACCTGGGCACATAAAACTAAAACTACAGTAGCTGTATGACTAAATACCACAAGTAGGTAAGTGAGAAAATATCATGAACTAAAACTTTCATCTATTTTATACTGTTGTTCATAAAGGCAGGTGAACACTCTGGACAGATCAACAGCTCATTACCACATTAGCTAACAGACACATTCACATATTGGAGAGTTCTCAGTTTATCTAAACAGTATGTAATTAACCTGTAGGAGGAAACTTCCTAAAGAGTTGTAAAGACAGTAAAACTGTTGCATTTATTGAAATGTTAGGTCTCAACATTCATCCTGCTACTTAAAGTCAATACTATAACCCCTGAGCGGCAATAGGTAAGAGGATCCCACACTACTGTTGTTATTATAAATCACCAACAGATGGCCCTCTTACACTACCAAAACAGCGTGCAGTTCATACAAGAAGTCACTGTTTCCCTTCCTCACCCTCTACCGTTCTCAGCATCTCTGTAATCCTCAATGGCCAGGCGAAGTTTCCGGCGATGCATTAAACTGCTGACACCTAAACCCAGCTCCAGGTCTTCATCTGTAAGTCCAAGTAAAACCTGCAAAATGTCAAAGTAGCCTGATACAGTTTACTGCAACTACAGCCACACAGTGAAAGTCCTATAATCAAATTCCAGGTGGTCTCAAAAAAGGGGATTCAAATTTGAAACGAAACACGTTGGCAATCTACACACTTCTGCAGATTGTGTGCACAATAATGTACAATAATGAGTCCACCTGCATCGTGTTTGTGAGGTCATCCTACCTTTCCACTCTTGACATTTTCTGAGCAGGTGCGGATGTACATGGGCATCGCCATGACAACCTCCAGCCAGGCCTGCACAGTGCCTGCCCTCCACTGGGACATGGGCGTCATCCTGGCCAGCTCCACCTGCTGGAGGCGGTCCAGCTGGTCCTCCGACCCGTCCGACAGGCTGAGGCTGTGGCGGGTGGGGCTGGAGAGGCTGTCCAAGTCTGGGTGAGTGGGTTGAGGGGAGACATGTGGGTGATGCAGTTGAGGGTGAGTGAAGGCAGGGGTGGTCGTGGGTATAGTGAGCAATGAAAAAACTAAACGTTAATCCCAACATAGTGCAACAAATCAGTTTAACATAAAATCAGCCCAGTGGGGAAGGGAACGAGATGGTGAGCATGCTCTTAACAGCATCCTAAGCTTTTGGCTGCATGACAACAAGCCGAGCGTTTGCCAGTGATGCTGTAAACAAAGTTGTAGCTTTTATAAACAACCTCCCCACTTAAGAAACCCATTAAATGGGCAGCTGTTTGAGCTGTTGAATTAACATGACTCATCTGTCTAAATTACCCTGCAGCAACAGCTTGATGAAAACAAAAAGCCTGCAATTTGGGGAAATTATGCTAGATTTTGATGCATTATGATCACATGCAGTCTGCCTCACATTATTATAATTTGCTGTGGGTAAATTCTGCATTGAAATTGTGATGTGTCCTTTAAATGTTCTGTAAATCATCCCCTATAGTCTTGTATTGCTAACCTGTTATGTTACTAAGTTGGGCCAAATGTTTCCTGTTTACATTTCTCTCAAGATGTTCAATGGCTGGAGGAATCAGGCAAAGAAATATATTGGCCAACGCTGCAGTTCACTTTGTTTCACTGAGAGCTATTTCTCTGTCTTTACCAGCGGGTGGCAACCTAGTGCCAGGCTTTGGGCTCAGTTGGTAAAGCACAATGTATTGCTTTTAATATCGAACATGCATCGTCATTGTCTCGATTGCTCGCGACATATGCTTGCGTGGTGTACGCCTGTGCACTTAAGGTGTGAGGTGTAGTCCTGCTTTTGCAGCAACAGTTACAACAAAATGACATCCCTCAAAGTCACCTGTGTCGTCTCATACTCTCTGAAAACATCTACTTCAGCACAACTGCTGAACTTCTCTTGATGGAGAGTCCTCTGAATATATAATATATATGTACTCTATGGCTCACCCCGTGACTGTACATCGGATTTAGCCATTAAGGCTAAAATGGTAAGGAGTCCTGGGAAGCTAATGAGCCTTGGAAAAAGCATCCACCTGAGGGTTGAGTCATAAAGGATGGCCACAGAATCTTGTTGGACCCTTTACTCACCAAAACATCCATTTTTGTTTCAACTGTTCAGTGAAAAAAAAAAAAAAAAAAGACATCAGATAGAATGATGCACTCTATCTGAATCCTTCAGTTGGAAATTTTTACCTGGGGCCTCCAATCTTAAAACAGACCAAAAAATAAATCATCAGGTTCCTTGTTTCCTGTGTGGTTCTGTCTATTTGTGTGTCCTTATTTCCAGCAAAGACAGCAAATGGAAACTCTACATTTTGGCAGGCTTTACTGTACCACTGTGTGTTTACTCAAACAGCGACTCATGACTGAATGATTGTAGGGTGCAAATAAACAGCTTTCCATTCATCTCAGGCTGGGTGCTTTTATGTGCCCTTCTATGAGCAATGCATAAACTGAAGGCTGAACTGAACTCAAATACACTTCTAAGTGCCCCTCTGAGATCAATTCATATTAAGATGAATACATCTGCTCTTTGGACAGAAATGCACTCTTCTCCAGTCTGCCCCCCCCCCCCCAGAGCGACTGCTAACAAAGGCATGTCACATTGAGCCTGTTGGAGACTGGGTTTGGACCTGAAAGTTAGGCCCTCCTGTGGGGCTGACCCTCATATGCCTTTTTAAAACCCACTGAAAGGGGAGTGAGTCAGAAGAACGTCCAGCAGCTATGTGGTCGTATTACACTGAAGAGTTGTGTGTCCTTTATCTGAGGCCATGCTTTTTAAGTGTGTTTCGTAAACACTGCGATTGATCGTTAATCCGTTTTGTATGGAGAGATTAGCGGTCTGTACACTCCACAGAAAACACAGGAGACCGTTTTCTCTAAGCAATCAATTCTCAAACATGCCACTGAATAGCTGGTGTAATGTCATTGTTACAATACAGCAGTGTTTCTGATGTTGTGTCACTCAAGATGGGGAATGGATATGGATGGATGGGAGTGTTGTGCACCAAGATGAACATGATACGTTTGGTAGAAAAAAAAGATCTTCCAGATTTTGTAATAAAAACTGTTTTACAATTGAATGGATCAATGGTCTGCATGGATACAAGTTACCAGGTTAGCCAGTGCTGTACCTAGTAGTTGCTACTTTATCTAGCCAGAGAGTAAAATGCCTTAAAAGGGATAAATCCATATGTTGGGAAGTGTGCTAATTCGTGTTCTTGAAGAGAGATGAGAAGGTCGATACTGCTCTCCTGCAGGTATGATAAATATGAAGCAACAACTAGTCTGTTTCCAGTCTTTGTGATAAGCTACTTGACTTCTGACTGTAGCTTGAATTTTAATTAACGGAATTAAGTTATAAGAATAGTTTAACATTTGAGGAAATACGCTTGTTTGCTTTCTTGCTCAGTGTGTTGAGAAGACAGCAAGCCTGTTTCCAGTCTATGCTAAGCTAAGCTAACTGACTGCTGGTTGTAGTTTCCTTTTTAGCTTAGAGACATTAAAGTGTTATCAACCCTCGACAAGAAAGCAACAATAAGTGTATTTTCCAAAATGTTAAACTATTCCTTTTGATTCAAGTGGTCATTGTTGCAGAGATATTTTGTAAATGTGAGAATCTGTAAAGGGTATGTGAAGTATGTGTTAACTTAAATTAGTATTTCATAGGAAACTGCAGTTCAGGAGGATGTTGTTGGAGTAATATCAATAAACAAGAAAAATACACTTTCTCTTGCCCCCGAAAGCATATTTTCATATATTCAGTAAGGTAGCATTAAATTGTTTTCGGATGGTTTGCAACAGATTTAGATTCAACTTGAAGAAGTGCTAAATTTCAAGGTCATTTTGTGATGATGCTTGAGAGTTAGAAGGCATCTGCAAACACAGTTTGCAACTCAGCACAGCTCGTTTTCAAAACAATTGGGACCGGTGTACCTTGGTCTCACTGAGTCTGATTGATTACTTCTTGGGTCACTTCACTGTGTTGAGAGTCCAGTGGAGGTGAGACAAGAGGGGTCAGTGTTAGAGGTCAGGGGTCAAATCAAAGCAGAACGTTATTGACACCATGTGCTGACACGTATGGGTTCTGTTCCAACAATCTCACATGGCTTCCTTTCCCTTCTCCTCTATTTTCTGATTATTGATTTCAATATCCCAGGAGGAAGAGGAAGAAATGCATTTGAATAATGTGAATAAGGAGTTTCAATTGCAAAAGAGAGGAAAGGAGGCCATTTTGAAGCTTTTGGGATGCAGTCTCCTCACAGATGGACTTGCAGGGCTGAGGGAGACTAACGCATATGTTAAAAATGGCAGCGCCCCCAGCATGAAGGGACGAATCAGGGTTAGAGCCATACCACGACAAAAGAACACATACACACACAGACATTAACACAGGGAAAGAGAGGACAGCCACATGGAAATTCAATGTTATTTATTTTATTTTAAAATAATCTTATTTTTCTCATTTTGTTCTTTTGAACGTAACTTTGTTGCCATGCCTTTAAAAGTTTGCTACTATCCGCTTCTAAACATCTCAGGACCTCAAAATAGAAGTCCTCCTCTGAGGCCTACATCTTTGTCTTTAAATAAAACTCTATAATAATAATATTAATTTTATTTCTGTAATCTTATCTCATTTACAAAAAGTAAAATATATGTGAAAAAAACAAGAAAAAACTAAACTAAACAAAGAGGCCGTGGCTCAAAACATAAAATTCATACAATGTTTTTTCATTTGATATGTTTTTCCCATCAGCAGAGGATCATAAAGGTTGCTTAAATGAAAAAATAAAAATAGCCTAGATTTTCATACATTTCATTAAATGTTTAATGAAATAAAACTGGTTGAGCTGTTGTTCCTATACATACATTTTAATACATGATGACTTATCTCTGAATTACCTTACTAATTCACCTCTAAATCCAATATCTTTGATCCCAAATGTAGGTTGAGCTAAGGGTTAAATCATAATCCCCTCGCTGCTAGACTGGATGTCCTTTTGACAAGCACTGTGGTTAAATACAGCTCCAGTGTAATCTGTGACTTCATAGTGTTTCAGATGAGACGGACAAATACCCAGCGTTAGTTTAAACTCGGGGAGAGAAAAGATTTCCTGGGGGCGGCAGTGCAGACTCCGGCTCAATCCACTGAAAGGATGAAAATAATCCAATGGCTGTAGTTATTCTTTTGCTTGGAGAAATACCATTAACCTTTGGCCCAAAGTTAATTGCTTTTTTCAGCAATGGCCTGAACTCTGCATCTGAATTTTTCTGGCGAGTTCATGGGGGTCATGGGAGAAGGTATGCATTTGCTTCAGCTTGATCAGCCTGCTTAAATCTGATTTTTAACCTCCTGAGTTGGCACTTGTTATTGTTCTAACAGTTCATTAAATTCCGGCTCCATGCTCAGGCCTCTAAATTGCAGTTCTGATTTTCTGGTAAAATGACCATCAGTTAAATATCTACGCTAGTATAAGTGATGTTTATACTATCACTTCTTTTGTGATAATGGCTTCTTTTTTTTTGGACTAACCTTTCCCAGAATAAATCTACTCCCACCAGCCTTTTAAAGTATTAATAAAACGACATCTACAAGCTACTGTGAGATCCTACAGAAAGAAAAAGGTACAAAGCCTCATGAATAAAGGGAAGAACTATTTAATCATTTAAAGTGTAGCACTGGATTTTCTTTGTGACTGTTGACTTTGCTGACCTTTAATATTTCAAACGTAATTTTGCATAAAGAGCCTTGTTGGCGCAGATTAAAACATTCTATCTTTAGTTTGGGATGTTAAGCTCTTGAAACTTCATCAGAGCATTTTTTGAATAACATTTGAAATGGAGGAAATCATGAATAAACATCATGAAATCAGTAACTGACCTCTCTTTTTTGAAACATACAGTTTATCACCTCCTCAACAACATTCCCAGAGAAAGACATTTCTGTTAAGTAGGGTTTTGTTCAACATCATGCATTTGGGGACTGGGACTATGTGCATGCATGTCACACATGTACCTTAGGCATGTACCTTCTATCTTAACAGATAGAAAACACATTTTTTACATTTCCTGTTTGGCTACATGTTGCCGTGGAACAAACTGTTCTGCGTAGAAAGTTCATTCCTCGCTCAGCAGCGTCTTTGAAGTCTCATTTGAGCAAACATCAAGGAGTGCACCGTTTTCTTGGCGGTTGAGGGATGTGTTGTACAACCGAATTAGAGGTGGAGTTGAGGAGTCTGCATGTTGCCTACAGGAAACTGTTCTCTTCATGGGAGTGTGGAAGGAGGGGGATGGACCAAGCAGGACAATAAACAGGGAGGAGTTTAAGTTAAAAGGTAGTGAGGGGAGGGGAGTACATGTCAAAAAATAACAAAAGGCATTCAGGACAAGGAGACATTTACACGCACAAAGTGCACATCAACTGTGTTATTTACAAGTACAGCAGTCCTTCAAGTTTCCAGTTGAGTGAAAACGAAAAAGTCAAAATGTAAAGAACAATTAAAAGATCCAATTACACAGCCGTGTCGGAGGGCAGATACAATAGAACATATCCACATGGTTGCTGTGTCACACTGTCCACTCTATTTACAGGACTGTACATACATACATACATACATACAGGTGCAATTTACTCGTTAAGGTTTCCACTTCAGCGAAGCAAGACGCGCTTCCGGCTCCTGACATGGCCTCTGACTATGGATGACACACACATGCTCACACTCTCACGCACACATACTCACATAGGTATGCATGTATGTGAGACTGCACAGGCACACATGTTAGTATGTCTGTACACACACGCACCCATTCTCTCACACGCGCTTCAACACAACACTTCTTCTTCTGATAACTGCCACAAAGGCTCCTCAGGTGGTTCGCTTGGACATGTGTGCTTTACCAGTCTGCATCTTCCTCTATGTAATAATCAGGCGTTGAAGTACCATCAAACAAACCGGGGTCGAGGGATTTGCGCTGCTTTCCTCGTGCAAAGACACGTGACAGAGAGCCCAGCCCCATCTTCTCTTTCTTCTTCTTACGCTTCGCCTCCTCCAGATCTTCTAGGGACTGAAGGAAGAAAGAGAGAGCAGAGGGAAGAAGAAGATGAAGAGATGGGTAAAGGAACAGAAAGATGCACGAGCGGAGAAGTCAGCGAAGGGGTGCAGAGTGTGCGATAAAGACCAGGAAAGATAAAGATCACAACACAAAGGGGAAGTGACACTTGACATGCTGCCAGGCATGCACTTATTCAACAACCACAACTGGTTTTCACATAAATTCAAGTCACAGCTGCAGAGTGAGTACACAACAGGCTGCATGGGGCAAACATGAATTCAGCCAGAACGATGGCGGAAGGAAACGACAGCGGCCAGGGAGCGGGGCAGTTGGCAGTTACAACAAAGTAGGTGATTACTTGGGAGGGAGTGATGGTGGGCAGCTCTTACATTGCAGAGGGAGTGAGTCCGATGGCGTGGTGAGTTGATGTCGCTGGGTGTGGATGACCGGTCTCCCTCCACCGCCGAGGCGTCGGAGATGATGGAGGGCTGACGCGAGTGGCACGGGCTCACCCGCACGGCAGCCACTAAACGGGACGAGAGGGAAAAGAGAAAAGGCTTGTTTTCTTTGGGGTGTGTTTTGACACCAAAACTAGTGAAGGGGGGGGGGGATCTGATTCTTCTCAACAATTCCACATCTAAATAAAAATATGTTTTAAAATGTCCCTGACCAAATGCCTGAAATTATTTGCAATCATCTGCAGTTGCTAAGCAACAGTGAAAACAGCTTCACAGAGGTTGAACGGGTTTGTGTGTACCGGTGAGACTGATGCATACAGCACAACCAATTGCATAGCAATTTGGGGGTTCGTGTCTGTTCACACGTTTTCCCTGTTTTTGCTCTTTGTCTGCTTCTCCCTCCAGATGTCTCCAATTAGTCCGCAACCCACTTGAAACACGTGGCTGCCCTTCCAAACAAGCTCTACGAGGATTGAGATCAATCCTACTCTGGTGAAGTCTAATTTGTGTAGAACTTTCTTTTTATGGCTGGGAGATGCGAGAAGTCCACTTTTAGCACTTAAGTTTAGATATGTTCTTTGACACTTGGATCAAACTTAACTATTCAAGTGCAGATTCTGAGGGGAGAGATTATCTATTAACTATAATGTTACCTCCAGACTATTGCTATGTCATCATAACAATATTTAGGTATTTGACTTTTGTATATTGCTCACATAATTTACCACATACTGACCCCCCGTTTGAAGACATTTGCAGCAGAAAAGCATTGCTACCGTTTTTCAAATCAAAAGTCACTAAAATCAACTCCCAGGATGATCCACGATTGGCTAGCTGCATTGCTGCACAGCAACACCGGAGGAGGAAGGACAGAGTTCTATTTTGTAGCTACAAGGAGTAGCAAAAGTCAAAGCGGAAAGCTGCGTGACAGTTGACGCTTTGGCTCGCAGTTTGCTATGCATTTCAGCTACAAGTATCTGCCCTGTGGGGTGAGCCACAGTTCACAGGGAATGCTGTTTCTTCTCCTTTGTCCTGTGGTGTATGTCGACAAAGTTACATGGTGAACCTACAGAAGCAAATGTTGTGAGGGGCCAGAAAAGTAAAATAGGGTCAAACAATAAAGAATTACAAAGTGAGGTGTAAAGGGCTCAAAAGCATAGACAACAAATTTGGAAAAACCTGGGTGAAGTTACAGCAACATCACAGACAGAAACAAAACTTAACACCTAACTGATCCTCAGCTGCCACCATACCCAAATACAGAGGAAACATTTGTGTGCGGCAAAGACAAACGGAAGCTGTAAAGCCAAGATATTTTCACTGCACATGGAATGTCACGACCGGAGCGTCATCGAAGGCAAACAATGCGTTCATACGGAGCAGATGGCAGGAGTGAACGTGTGTGAAGCAGGGTTACATGAGCATGCAGAGGGTAAATATGGTAAAACCACCTTGTGTGAGTCAGTTCATGTATGGGATGAGGCTGTTACGGTATGTTTGCTCTTGTTGGCCTACCTTGTCTGTCAGTGGGATGCCCCGTGTGGACATAGAGGGTCTGCTGACTCTGTCTGATGGCAGCCGTCAGGGGAAGGTCAGCCTGCATCACCCACTCCTGGTTGTTGCCGTTAACAACTGTTTCCGTGGGCATGGCCAGAGAGTGACGCTTGGGCACGTCCTTGGTCAGAGTGGCTAGTGACTGTTTGGCCTTAAGAAGGTAAACAGACAGATTAATCAGCCAGAAAGCAAACCCACAACAAGGAAACATCCTGGAGAGAAATGTTACACTTTTTCTTCTTTCTGTTTTTTTTTTGAGTAGTTTGGTGTTTTTCTTTCACTGCTATTATTGTTTTTATTCAAGAATATATCATATGTGTATGCACACATGAACATGTATAGATATGTATCCAGAATCCTACTACAAGTCTCTGAGTGCTTGCGGACACCCAAGTTCTCTCCAGGGCTCCTCGTGTGGTTGTCTCATGAAAAATGCAGCTGTATTCATGTGTTTCTTCTGTTGTGAGAAATATCTCGTTCCCACTCCTGAGAGTTCAGGGGAGAAAAAAAAGAATATCTGGAGGGGATTTTTGATTCCTTTTGGGGGTGGAAATTATGGAAATAATGAAGATTTTCTATAAGTTTAATGAATACATTTGTGCTCTGTAGCGCCTGGACACAAAGCTGGAGCTGGAGCCTTGGGAGATGTGTTTGTGATTGTGTATTTTGTGTCAGTCAAAAGTTTTTTTTTTTTCTTTGTGTGTTTGTTTTCTGATTAGCCTTGACATGTGGGTGTTTTATAAATGCTTGAAATCTCGTTATTGTGCAAATCTTATCATCATGCCAAAGCGCCTGCAGGCTGCAAATCAACACCGGCACAATCAGCTTCATTGCAATCATCTCTACCTACCAGCGGTCAAACTATTATCAATCATGGTCTTTGACATGCAAAACAGAATACAATCACAAACCTTTGGAGTAATCATTAGTTGTCAGAATATTGATGTATTTTTCCCCAAGCATTGTTTTGCTCAGTTAGACCTAAAACACATCCGTGGGATCACTGATGTTAGGATCACTGGGATCAGACAGGGTCGGCTGGGGGTTAGTCAAAAAACGTGCAGCTGAGGAGAGGCTTTCCAAAATGACAATTAGGTCAAGTAGGAGAGATTTCCAGGGAGTGTGGGGGTCAAGAAAGGTAAAAAATTTAAGCTGGGGGCCCATCTTACCGCCACGACCCTAGGAGAGTAGTCCCTGTCCGCAACCCGCTCAAACACCCGGAACTCCATTCTCTGATTGACACAGTTACTCATCTGGGGGGTTGGAGACACGAGGGATGGCTATACTGTACATTCAAATGCTTTCTGTGTTTGATTATATGCATTACACTCAAAATAGTAAACTTAGAAATGTATGCTTTCATTTTTGTATCTGCACGTACTGCTATTGTTTGTTGTAAATATCTTGTTTTCTTTTTTTCTTCATTTTTTCATTATCATTGGATTCAACACGTGTTTGATAACTGTACTTTGGTTCAGTTCAGTATGCATTTAGTGTCCTTTCTTTCCCATTTTCAAAGTTCTTCATTATACACAAAGATACACACTGAACATAGAGAAAATAATATTTTAAAGTGGCAAAGAAAGAGATACAAGAATCTTTAGGAGCATTCAAGATAGCTTGTCTGTCCGCCTTCTTGCCTGTCTGTCTGTCAGACTAGTTACCCCCCTGCCTGTCTCACCATGGCCAGTTCAGCCTCCAGCTCCTTGATGCGGTTCTCCTTGAGGTCCAGCTGGGAGCGCAGCATCCCCGTGTGCTCTGTGGCCTCCTTGGTTTGCCGCCGCAGGTCCCACTTCTCTCTCTCCAGCAGGTCCTTCTCTTTGGCCAGTGCCTTCACCGCATCCTCGCTCTCCTAGTGGACACAGAGATCCCTGATGGATTGGTTCACATATCAAGCATACCTTTGAAAAACAGACTGAAGGAGTCAAAACCTGCTAAATAATGGCACTGAACCAAATTTCAAATCAGTCGGCAATCCGGGTCTAAATTGCTAATGGATATTCACTACTTCCTGAGTTTTCTTGTCAGTGATTTTGATATTATGGTTTTGCTACGAAATGTTATTTTGCTGTCTGTGCTTGGAAATGACAGCATATAACACAAGACAACGATACACATACCTGAACATCTAATCTTAATCCCAAGAGGAACTTCTCATTGGTAGTACCGTAAACATCCACACAGTCACTAAAGTTACATATGCACAGTGAGTGCATGAGTAGCATGCACACGCATTCCGTTGTAAAGATTAATTCAGAGAAACAACACAAGTTCTCGCTCATTTACAAAACCATTTCAGAATAAAACCTCATTCTAATTGGCTGTGTTGTTGCGTGGACATGGACTATGTTTGCCTAACATACCTTTTTGTGTTGTTGTGCATCCAACCAACATACCTACAAAAGAAGAGATTTGTTGTGGACAGTTTTGTGCATGCACTTCTGTGTGACTATATACAATCCGAACATGGATGGCATACTTTTCTGTGCTGCTCATAGTTGCGTATGAAGTCACGGAGCTGCTCCTCCCGGCTCTCCAGTGTGGCATAAAGCTGCTGCATCTGGTTCACCAGGTCTGCTTTCTCCGCCTTCAGGCGCTTACGGTCAGACTTCATGGCTGCAAGGAAGGATGAGAAAGAGAGAGCGAGAGATGGAGGAGTCTTTCGTTAGCATGAAGGACCGTGTGTCGGTGTGTGTGTGTGTGTGTGTGTGTGTGTGTGTGTGCATGTATGCCAGAAACAGTGCATTTGACATTTCTGAAAAAGCATACATTTATATGTAAAGGAGAAAATAACAATGGGTTAAGTAACTTATTGGTAGTGGGTTAAATCATCTAAACTGTCAGAACCTTGACAAATAGAGGTGTGGACTTGCAACTCGACTTGGACACCATTGACTATACTTGGCCTTTTGACTGGAAAGTACTTGAACCTTTGCCCAAGCCCAAATATTAAAATGTTATTTTTTATTCATGACAGGACAGAAACATACAAAACTCGTTGGTGAAGAGCACATTATGACTTGTTTAGGACTCAAAACTCAAATTTTAGGACTTGGGACTTGTTGGTTTTGACTCTCGACTCACCTTATGTTTTGAGTTGTTTACGCCATAATTGAGAGAAAAAAAACATGTTATGTCCATTGTCACAGAGCAAATAAACAACAATACTAAATGCTGCCTTACATACAATGTTACATAATGTTCTAAAAGAGTCACATGTACAGACCTTGTATTGGTGTGCTAACATGCTTGGGGGTGATTCATGCACATTATTTCTTTACTGACTTAAGTCAGTATGTGTTCACAAATCCAGATAGCAGTAGCACCTTTCTTCAAAGAATATGAACCAATTTTAGTAAAAACATTAAATACACCTGCTGTTGCTGGTCTAATGTGGCATAACTGCGTGTTGATAAAAGGTTGAGTCACACACGAACCCTCCTGTCAATCTCCTCTCTGCTGCTGGATGTGCTTCAGGCTGGGTCTCTCTTTTCATCTATCTCTCCGCCACACACATTTTCTCTAATCCTCTGGCACCTCACCCACGCATCATGATGAGAAATATGGTTCACCGTGGTTATTCAGAGAAGCTCTAATTTTCTCAAAGACAACATATCCTTTTTTCTCTCCTCTGCATCTTCCTCTTCTCTTACTTCCTCTTGATTTTCTCTCCCTCTTCGTGCATGCTATTTTCCAGACATCTCCTTAAAGCGGAGTTTCCCTCCAGCTATCTTCCCTTACTGACAATATTTGCTTTATTTACATGTTATGTATTCTCACTGTGTCTGTCCACCTTTGTCTTATTCACTTTGACATCTATATCCTGACAGCACAGCAGCTCTGACTGTTGGATTTTTCATAACATCACACGGCTCTCTGTTTTCTTCTTGATGCTTATTATGATGTGTTCACCTTTCTTTTTACTCCCTCTCTTTTCCCCCTGAGCCAGCTGTGTGTCATTAATTAACTTATATCACGGCCTTGTTAATTGCTTGACATTCACAAGTTGCGTTTGGGGAGCATGCTCAGGCAAGTGGAATGGGAGTGCAGTTTTACAAGGACAGATTCACCCTGTCGTTTCCTCACCTTCATTTTTCTCCTGTCACCCTTTTATATCTCTCCCTTTCACCCGTTCTGCAGAGATGGAATCCCAAAGCAAAAGGGATATTCAAGCCAAACTAGCCGGCAAACGAAGACAAGAAACATCCCTCATTGGCCAAGAGAAACAGGAAACCTCCCAGCACCTGCCTTAGGAAGTGAAATCAAAGCCGTCTTTGAGATGAGCCAAAAATGCTGTTGCAGCCTCACATCCTGCACCTGTGACCGTTTGGCAACATCAACCCTCCTGGTGTCGGATACAAGAAAGCACTCACTGTGACTTTTGGTAAAAGGGTCTATTCACATTCGCAAATCACGTGAGCACTATTACTTACATTTATAATCTATGTATGAACACTTTTAATGAATAAAGATGGCCCTGAGGCTCGTTGCTGTTACCTTACACTACAGAACGTAGGTGAGATGGGAAAGCACTATCATGTCTTCATCTGCTGAGAGCCATATTAATGACTAACATGGTTTGTGACTCAGTCCAAGCCTTTAAGAATTATTACCCGATGAAACAAGAGGGAACCACCTGGGAACCATACAGAGCTGAGACTAATGTGCGTTGAGCTGGAGGAGGAGGAAGACATGGACAGGAAGCTATTGGAAAGACTTCAATTCAATAGTCTTTTCATGGAGAAATTCTATCTTTGCAAACACCTATTTTCTTTCCTGCCATGGTATGAATACATGTTGTGTATTCTAAGGATTTTTGTACCTTTTAGATTATATCTAGTGTTCCTAAATCTATGTCAAAAATGTGCATCAGTGGTTGTCTTTGTGCAAAATTGTGTCTTCCTTCAAGCCAATTCAGATACTAAAAGCTACTCCAGCCTGAGTAAGAAGAACAGATCAAGACTCAAACAAAACAAACATTCACCATCAAAAGTCCAATCCGCTGTTCCCACTGCCCAATGTTAAAAAATAAAAAACACTTGCCTGTATCATTTTCTCTTGACACATTCTCTAACATCTGTGAGTGTTTTTTAGCTCATCACAAGGAGGCTCTTGTGCTTTAAAGTAGTTTAATGTGAGCATCTACCTCTGCAGTGGGCTAAAAGCCTTTGTTTGCTGGGCTCTTCTATGATGCTTTGTTATTGGAGGGCTTAGATTGCCTGTGATGAGCTGGCCAACTCATTAGCTACTAAACAGGAACACTGGACCCCTCAGGGAGTTACTACAGGCTACTGCTAGGTGGTGGAGTCGTTCTTCCGCTGGGAAAAGAGCCAGTCCAGAAATAAAGCACATTAATGCTCACATTAATGATCCAAAAAATAAAACCCCACCCCTGTCTATTGTTTGCAAAGTCTGAAACACTTCACATTTATTGTGGTTACATCTTTACATCACTGGATGTGTCCCAGGCACTGTTTTGGGATTGCCCTCCCCTCCCTGAGCATGAATGGACAGCTGAAGATCGGTTAAAAGGTCAATTAAACCCCAGGAGGCATTTCTTGTATGTTTTGATGCGTTTTGCTTTTAATGCTGTAAAAACATGTCACCGCAGTAATCCCTTTTGTAAGTAAAATGAATTCAAGCTGACCAAAGCAGCAGTTATTTGTGAAGAAGCAAACTGCTGTGCAAACTGTGCACAGCTACCTTTCAAACCTACAGGGGGTCATTGTTTGATATTCAAAGGAGAGTTCTTTGGTGGAAAACACTACATGAGTATATTACAGGTTAAAAGGCTGAATACCCTGTGGGGAATTCTAGGGATAATTAAGTGTCAAACTTCAAGCTCAAAGAAAAAACATTCTGATGATCCTTGATAGTAAAGAAACACAATCAACCTCAGCCATTTGGGTCACTGTGGCTCCTACCTATACTGTGGTAAGGTTGTTGGTGAAATAACAATCTGCATTATGTGATGTGCCCCATCTATTACGATCAAAATATTACAAGATCGCAGCCATGCTTTCAGCTAAATAACAAGGATTTCTACATGGATCAATAAATGACGAGAGTATGGCAACAATATAGGAATCAAAATGAATTAATTATTATAAATTAATAATACATATACTTATATACACATGCAATTGTTATGCATTTCAATCAATTCAATATTGCGTTTTAGCTGCTATCCATGGTACTTCAGTTCCTGCTGCAACAGCAACAGGATCAAAAAGATAGACTCACTTATCAACACCCCCTCAGAAAATGATGTTCTTCACGTTAATGAATGAAATCATTCCACAGTGACACTACTCCATATTACTTCAGTCCTAAAGAGAAGGGACAGGCTTTTAGCTGGCTCTTAACATAATTATTTGGGGAGAGAACAAAAGAGACCATGGCTCATTGGAGGGAGTCCTGTGTTCACGGTTTGGGATTTTAAATCTGTCAGCTGAATAATGAAGTAGGAGCCTCAGAGCTCCACAGTGCGCTCACCTCCTCACTTCCTCAGTAAAAACAAACTCATGGGTTTTATGATCTTGATATATGCATTCCCAACTAGAATTGTTTTTGTTCTAAGAACGTTCTGAGAATATTACCATGCAATGTTCTAGTTCTTCTTAAAGGTAGGATAAAATTCACTAAAAACATTCTAAAATTGTTTTCTGGTAACATTCTTGTTAGACAACATTCTTGAAACATTTGCCCAGCTAGTTTTTTTTTCTTCTAACAATGTTATATATATATATATATATATTAATTATATATGTTAATATTACCTTGCAATGTTCTATTAAAGTTTTCAGCCGGAAGTTTTTATTTTGTTACAAGAATGTTCTTAAAGAACGAGACGTTCTAGTATAACATTTTAGGAATATTTTGAGAGAACATTGTCAGAACAATATGTCCAAACCTTCTTCAAATGTTTTCAGCTATAGGTCTAATATGTTTTTAATGTTCCCAGAATGTTATTATTTTAGAGTAGGATAACGTGCTTTAAAAATATTAGACAAATGTTTTGTGGTAAAAATCTTAAAACTGTATATGCCACTCAGCTAAAACTTCCCAAGTCAAGTCAACATTCTCAAAACCCACATTTCACTGTGTAACACTACAGCCTATTTGGAAAAAAGTGATTGTTCCTTTAATCTTTAAAACAACAGGAAGTACTGATAAAGAAACACTTGTTTATTTTCTGTTTGTGTGTGGTGCTGAATAATGCGGGACAGGTTAGGTATGTAAGTTACGTTAGCTAAGCTAACTAGCTATGTAATAATAGGCTACATCACTCAGTGCTGTTGTCATTATCTGGAGTTCTCCATTGCATATTATTGCAACAACCAACACACTAAGGCCACTATAAAAAAAACTAAGTTAAAACACAACAGCAACACAAAATCCCAGACAAGGGGCTGCAAGACCCGGAGTGCCCACGTCAAATGCATGTCTCCTCAAATGCTGGCTGGCACAGGAGCTTTTAAAACACTTCATTCCCAGACCAAGTGCACCTGTTTGAACAATCAAGATGTAGCACAACTGGCCAGAGCAAGAGACAATACATCCCTAAAATATCCTTGCAATGTTGCAGAGAAAACGTTTTACCTTTGTTAACATATCACATTACAGGAATGTTTTATGAAAGAACATTCTTTAATCTGCTCAGTTATGTTCCCAAAACATCCTTACAATTGATGCAGTTAGAACGTTATGTCTTGGTTAACATTTAACCTTGAAGGAACATTATTTGAAAGTATAGACATCCTTAAAACATTCTTTGAACATTACATTTAAATGTTTTCTTTAAAACAATATTAGAACTTGTAGGCAACGTTAGCCAATGTTGTGGGAACGTTTCCTGCGAGCTGGATTGGTACTATTAACAGTCCTTACTGTAGGTCACGTTTCTCCTGTCAGACATCTTTGCAGACATGGTGATATTTAAGCATGGCAGTTAAAGTTAATTAATGTTTTATCACAAATCAACAAATCTCAGCAATGACATTTGATTTATGAACAACCTATAAGTTAGCCATTAAATATAGATCAAACATTGCTCACTAATAGGTGATCTGGAGGGGTGTGTGTGTGTGTGTGTACAAGCTATTTAAACAGCAGAGCTGACAGATCAGCAAATCAAGGATAGAATCATACTTTGATCCCACAACAGCAGCTCATTACTCACCTCTCTGTCTTCACTGGATCCCAAACTAAAATAACAGGCGCTGTAACAGGCTGAGCCTAATTGCAGATGCAAGCTATATAGTTCAATTCAATTCCATTTTATTTATATACTGCCAAACCATAGGAGAAGTTAACTCAGGGCACTTTTCATATAGAGCAGGCCTAGACCACACTAGTTATTATAACATTGTTATTATAATGTAACACCACTGTAACAGAACAGCCGAGTGCAAAGAGTAGGTCAGCTGTGGTCTAACTGAGGTAAACTTTATTTACCACTAGAGACCACTATGATTCTCATTCTCATTTAAATAGATTGGGGTGCAAACTGTAGAGCAAAATCGTCCTCATTACCTGTTATGATGAAGCTGCTTCTAGTGCAGAGGAAATAAATCACAAAGATTTGCAAAGCGCAGCAGCCCACAATTATTTTTCCCTAATTTCCAAAATTCAATTGAAGCCTTTTTTTAAAGCCTTAATTTGTTTAAAAATAAAAGACATCACTAAAACCGCTGCAGATACTTTTATGTTATCAGGTTAGGTAGCCTGATGAGATTTAGTGGCACTGATTGTGTGTGTGTGTGTGTGTGTGTATTGGTGTTTAAATGCCTAGTGAAGGAAGAAGAGGCCTTGTAGTCAAGGACAGAGCTGCTTTCTGAGTACGGTGTAGCGTGAAATGACACTAAACAGAGCAGGCAGACTGTGCTTTGATGATACAAGCTGTCTGCTGCTTTCATTTGAGCTCTGGATTGACTGGGAGTCCCTCAGTCCCTCAGTGCGGAAATAGCTAATTAAAAACAGCAAAGAGGGCCAACTATACTTTGAAAATTCATTAAGCACGACTTTGATGGGAAAGTCCAGATATGAGTCGGGTAAACCTATAAACACCTTTCCACAGTCCAACTGTATTAGCCAAATTGTTTATTTTCTCATTGTACCTTTACTTTAGTTTTGCAGATTGCCTACAAGTTTCAGTTTATAGGCATTTGTGTACTGCAAGGTGGGGGGGGTGAAATAACTCCAAGCAGCAGCTATTGGCTTGGATCGAGTGCCTCATAACAAAACCTGCAATTGTAAGAGGTTGGCAATTACCCACGATTACAATTATAGTGCTCACAGGCTAATGTCTGGCACACAGTGGGAGTGAGCTCTGGCCTTAACATTGTAAGCGTGTGGGCATCACACCACACAAAAGCAGTGTGGGGAGACACACGAAGAGACAACGAGGGAGAAAATGAAGAATAACAGTAGAGAAAACCCACTGAAACGTAGTGTTCCTCTGTGCGCTCTCCATTTTGTATTCATAGGCAGGAGAAAATCTGCATGTAATTTAGCCGCAAACCATCAGAACCGAGGTAGGAGTGGCAACCCTGTGAAACCATCATTCTGTGAACCATTCCCAAGGTAAACAGGTATTATCTCAAGTGGCAGAGAGCAAAGGAGGGGATGATGCATTTGGTTCACACACTCCAGCCTTTAGCTTTTTCATCCAAAGCAGAACCACAGGAAAAAAAATAATAATAAAAACCCAAAAAACACAAAGCTACTCTGCTTCACAATAATTGTTGATAGCACTTCAATAAAACCCGGCAGGGCGCTTAAGTTCTCCAAACATTGCTCTCATTCTTCGAGGAAAACACTTTGCCGTAGCATCTGGTGGGATGATCACAATATGCCAGCCTTGTGAAAACTTGAGGAAATCAAATAGAGTCGACATCTTGCCTCCAATCAATTGGCAGCATATGGAAATTGCTGTAGTTAATGAGGTATTCTCATGTATTCTCAAGAACATTTGGCCTATGTTTTATTTTTTTTAACTTTAAATCCCAACAACTAATGAGCCTCCTTTTTTCTGTATAACAAACACTTTAAACACAAAAAGTCATCAGACAAAGAATGTTGAGTGCTTCAGAAACATTAGAAATATAAGTAACAAGCCCACTATTACAAGTCAACACACCCAACACTCCAACCCTGTATTTATATGCGTTGAATCTAAGGCTACTCAGTATTAGAACGACTATAACAGTCATTTATTGCAAAACATAGGGAATTTTACCTTTCAAGTAATTCAAAATGACCTGTTATAGTGATGTAATATTCATCCAAATGTGTGTAAGCCAAAAGAAAAATGTAATTTCATGAAGGAACTAATGCTGTCTTTCACATGAGTGAACAAATGTATCAAACTTACAACTAAATGAGATATAAAGGCCTCAGTATGCTTCAAATAAAGTGTTTGTTGGATTGTTAAACAGCATCTGAACCCCCCTTTGTGACACGTTTTGTGATTTTCCTAAACCAAACATATAATCCAACAATCACAACCACTTGAACAAGCTATTAGCCAAGTGTTCAGGAGTGTTAAAGTAAACTGTAAATGTTGCTGGGGACAAAGCCAAAATTCACTGGCTACTTCCCACCACATGCAAATGAAATAAGAGCAAAAAGCTAGTACCAGTAATACTGTTGCTGGCCTTTCATAGCTGTCCTAAAAAATTGTATCCTTTGAGTCTGAGCAAGCCACAGTGTCAGCATATGAAGATGGAGTGTGACAGCCGTGGACTAACAAAAGAGCTGGGAACCAGCTACTGCTGTACAGTCCTGTCATGTGGAAAATAACAATAAAAAATATAAATTATTCAAAAATCTTGCTGCTTTCACCTCTGAATGGAAATATTTTTTTCACGGGTCACTCTCTGGCTAAAAGCTCTACTTGAACTTGAACTTCTGCTCTTTTGCTAAGCTAAAAATAGCTTTAAGAACAAAAAACATGTGAAAACTAGCAACAGGAATATCTCACTCACTCAAGTTCACAGTCGCTTTGCCTCTTTGAACTTACTCCAAGAAGAACCAAACTTGAATATGACAACAGCCAATTTCCTGTTGTCCTCCCACATACCCCATCCTAATTACAGACCAGATCCACCCTGCTCAATGTTTCTAGACCTTGTAAGCCAACCAAAGCCCCCCTTTATAAAGCTTTCATTAGCTGCTGATTGCTGTCAGTGCCTGCTGGGCTTGGTAGGCTTTGGCCTTCATTAACAGGACTGAGTCATACAAATGACTACATGAGCCTGTGTGCAGCCTGTTCAGACAGCCAAACATCCAACTGAAAAAGAGATAAGTATTTATTTGATGTGTGCTCTATTCTGCTCTGCCCCAGCCAGTTTTGTTTTCGTTTAATTCTTCCAGAAAGCGTAGGCCGCAAGTGTCAAGTGAAATGCCGCGGCAACAAAATCCCCTGACAGCATGTCATGTGTTTGTCTGATACCAAATGGCGGTTTTGTGCTCTGCATCATTCCATGGGTGATAATTCTTTGAAAAGAAGGATTCTCTGCCATGCTGATGACATCTCTGCTTGATGCTCTGCAATCCACTGTGCACTGCCTTGCAGAACTTGTTCATTACTTCACCCTGTGCAAAATCTCTGTGGAGTCAATATGTAAGCGAATTCCCATTTCGCACAAAACAGATACAGTGCACCAAATGCTGTAGTTGTTGGTCATCATTCTGAAAGGATAATACTCGAGTGTTGAGGCAGTCTCCAAAATGCTCTCTTTAGCTAATAACCTGTAGTCAAAAGGTTAATGTATGTGTAATTACATTTAACCTGTATTTAAACTTTAAAACTAATCTTTCATAGCAGCTAGGACAATAAATGTTCCTTTTTATTGAACTACTACTCAATATATTTGTCCTGTTCGTGAAATGAAAAAGAGAAAAAAATCC
This sequence comes from Nannoperca australis, assembly GCA_036023655.1. Lineage (NCBI taxonomy): Eukaryota > Metazoa > Chordata > Actinopteri > Centrarchiformes > Percichthyidae > Nannoperca > Nannoperca australis. The sequence continues at coordinate 38,637 of JAVQJD010054547.1, forward strand.
ATATTTCATATCTTATCAGCAATATGAGGTAAAAAAAAAAAAAGCACTATTTTTCAACAATAAAAAAGGTAGCATGTAAACACAATAGACATTATTAATTCACAGAACCTTTTGTAATTATTTTGGGTTCAGGTCAAGTCTCAAGTCATTAGAGACAAGTAATACATCTTCATATGAATGCTGACCATAGAAATTATGTATTTATCTTTCATTTAATTTCATATTATTCATATATTTCAGTTAATAGCATTTTTTCAATTGAGACAAAGTAATTAAAATGCATTGCTCTAATGATAAAAGATTCCAGTTGTACAAGGCCTGCCTAATATTTGTTCATTGATTTTACCTTTTCAAAACACGACACTGGAATGTTTTTGAATATTTTAAGTCAAATATCAGGAGTCAAGTCTTGAGTGTTTACTGTTTCTATTTCTTGGCGCGTGTCTGTGTGTGTGTGTGTGTGTGTGTGTACTGAAGTGTTCTGTGTGTCCTGTTCTGTGCATTCTTTTGCACATGGTAACTTGAGAATCAATGTTGTTTTATTCTGTTTTTAGTGTGCCATTTTGACATCTAGCCAGGGACAACACATAAACAATTGTCCCTAACAAGGGAAACATGGTACATTGTGGTAACATGGCACATTTCTTAGACCACTAGGACATCTGATTCCCTTTACAATTCAGAATCCACTGAAAAAGAGCCAAACTGTCATATGATCCACTCAAAATTCTTGGTCTTTTGTGTTTTGCAGCATCATTGCCCATATTTTATAATAATAATGATGTTAGTGTTTGAAACAACACACTCAGCTTCCCGTTTACTGGCGAGGTCCTCACCTTGCAGAGCCTCCTTGGCTCGGTCCAGCTCCTGCTCCTTCTGGGCCAGCTGCACGCGGAGCTCGGTGGCAGAGAGCACGTCGGCCGAGCAGCCTCCCTGGGTCTCCTCCAGGTCCTTACTCAACATGTCCTTCATCTGCCGCAGCAGGTGCACCTCCTCCTGGAGCTGGGCCACCTCCTCACGCAGCAGGACTACAAGAGAGAAGAGGGAGCTTAAGCAAGCTGACACGAAAACATGGCCCCAAATAGTCTTGATGTGGAAGGTGTTGATTTTGCCAGAGAGTGAATTAGTTTTTAAGCCAAACCAAAGATTTTATTCCAGCAGCTAGAGAAGGGTCATATGTATACTGGAATCCAATCTCACAGAGGTATGTTTGCTTTAAATAGCGACACGACTGCAGAAATAGTTTGAAATGCAAAATAGATTTAACATCCCTATCGGAGGTTATGGTTTAATTTGTAATTGTGATAACTGCTGTGCCAAATGGCTCTCGTTAATGAGCATCACAGGGGTAGGGGAGGTCCAGTAGCAGAGACAAGACATTGATATTATAATGAAATGTGTCTTTGCAGGTGCCTGTTGAACCCTTTATGTATTGGGGGGAATTATGAGAAAAGAAGAGGTGTATCCCTTCAACATTCAGTGGCTGGTGCTTTGAAGAGCTCTCCTCACCCGGCGTTGTCACAAAGAAGCAAACAGTAAAATGAAAACAGTAGCAGAGAGAAATAGATTTTCCTCATAATTTGACTCACCGGAAATATTTCAAAGTGCTTTCAAAGCATCAGAGAGGACTTCACTCGCTTTTAAAACAAGTCACAACAGACAAATGTCACACTTCAGTTTCTCGCATCAAACCTCAAAAAAGAAATTTTTAATCTAAATATGTGTCCTTTTTTTGCACACTGAATGTGCTTGTCTAGGTTGAGCATATGGAGAGTAATTTATATAAGGATGAGTGGAGTCATTCTGCTCAATTTCATGCATCCTTAGGGCAGGGGGTGGGGGTGGGGGTGGTGGGTGGTTGAGGAAAACTGCTCAGCCCTATCTTGCATGGCTCCACTATCAAGTGCCTAGCATAAATCACACTTCATATTCTCATATCCCAGCTCCAATATTACTGTCTGAAAAACTAAAATCAATCAGAGATGAATGGGAGGACTGAAAATGAATATGACAAAAAACTGTCAGAGCAACAGACAATTAAAGACAGAATACATATTGCATTTTAGCTTTTTAATAAAGGGTAGGGTGGTTATATTGATGGATTAAGTGTGGAAATGTATGGTTAGGGTCAACATACAGAGCTAGGAGCAAAACAGCAAATGCTTTAGATTCTGCAGAGCATCAGTGGAAATAATCCTCTCATACATTAACTTTACCAATATTGAGTCTGAGCCTGAGTCTGCAGCCTGAGTCTGCAGAGGGTCCCTGTGCTGTGGAAGACTTCCTGCCTACTTCCTGTTCCAAGACTCCACGCCCCAGTGGAGCCAAGGACTACAGACCTGTGGCACTGACCTCCCACATCATGAAGGCGCTGGAAAGACTCGTCCTGGAGCAGCTCCGGCCCCTGGTCCAAACATATTCGGACCCTCCCTTTACACCTCTACACCCTCTATTTTCTACTGTTTATTTTTCTTTTTTCAATAACTTTATCGAGCATTGTAACTGTATCAAAAAGCAATTTCCCTTCTGGGATTAATAAAGTATTTCTGATTCTGATTCTGATCTGAACTTGTCTCCACTGGTTGCTTGGCAACTGCTCAAAGCCAATAAATACCATGATGCAACACCCATAAAACGGCAAACTGACGTTTTTACACAGGTTAATACATAGGTGTTAATTACTGAGCTTTAGAGGTGCTGGTAGGCGAGTTTTGTTATTTCTGGACACCAGGTTTGCTGTGTACAGCTGTTCCACAGCATGGATGTATTCACTGGGCAAGAAGGCAAACTAGGTTAGCATTTTTTCCAATCTGATATCTTCACATACACATTTTTTGTCCATTATTAAGTTTATCACCAGTGTCACATAGTGGGAAAGAGATTGCACCTATCAAATATATTGGCTAAAATATTATATAAATAAAAATATATATTTTTTTAATTCCACTTAAACTCAATAGAAAACGTCCCCATCTGGTAAGAGTCAAGTGAGAAAATGTTTGAAGCAATATGTTCAACTTTGTATGTGACCAATGTCAGAATTATTAGAAGGCTGCATTGCAGCAACTGAGCATACATGATGTGTTCGAGAAATAATTGAGCATAATCATCTACATTTTGATTATGTTTTACCGCGTTGGTTAATTATATTAGTAGAGTAAATGCATAGTCAAAGTGTGCTAACCGGCATTTTACTATTTCTACCTACAGAGGATCTACAAGCCACATTTTCAAGCGATAAAGGCCAACTATGCATTACTATGGATTGGATTTCTGCTGGCAGTTCAAGACAGATGCACAGCCGGCCGTAGTGATCACAGCTTCGCTTCAGATCCAAATGTATTAGTCCAGAAAGATTTGCAAGACAGAGGAAAAAGTCAACCAAACGTACTGACACACATAATGGACATTGTTTCTTTGACAGAGTATTTTAAACCTCTCTAGCATGAAACTTTCACAATGCAGAGTGCTTAAGCCTTCAGCATGGGTCAGGAAAATACCTTGTTTTGTTACAGGGGTGTGGAAGAGGGGGGGGGCAGGTTTAGGCTGGATTTGTCAGCGAGGGAACGGTAAAAAAAAAGCACCCAAGAGAGGAAAATTAGATGCATGTCACCAGAGTCAACAAAGATTGGAGGAAAGAGGGTGGGAGATAGTTAAAACTGTATCAGGAATAAGGAAGAGAGGGAAGAGAGGTACAATTAACAGTTAAAAAGACATTTAATTGGGAGGTAAATTCAATTCCATTCCATTAATCAGTCATCAATAAAAAGGAGACATTGGCTGCTTTAGTTCAGGTAGAAATAAAGGAAGAGGATGAAGCCATGTGTTAAAATGTACACGTGTATTTTAAAAGTAGGTCTAGGATCTTGTATAGACATCTGTATAAAAGGATTTGTACACATTTGAACACAAGTAGTTGTCTAAACATCTGAATGAGCTGATGTCCAATTACTGCAGCATTATATCAGATTTGACCTTTAATTAATAAAAATGCACAGTATGAAGAGATGTTATTTAGAATGATTATAAGCGGTGGGACTTTTTAATCATAACTCAACAGCGTGATGCACTGTAATGACAGTGATTTCAGTATTCTCCCATGTGGAAGCTTAATTTATTGTGTCAAAGTGGCAGATTCAAAACTGTTGTACCTCCCAACAATTCCTATAAAATGTTTCACAAAATGTAACATGCTCTAAATGCAAAAGGACTAGAGTAAGCTTTTTTAAAATGAAATCTATCTAAATGAAATCTCCATCTCTATCCCAAGTTTGTTGAAGCTGCATTCACACAATCCCCTGCGGAGACTGCTGTAAACATAGGGTCGTATCTGATTTTTGTATACAGAGTATACTATGAGCATCATAGTGATAGAATAAAGGAAACGTGGTGAAGAGGTCACGTGTTTAGCTTACCCTCCAGATAAGTGCGAGCCACAAACTTGAGAAGCTCATCGATGAGGATGACGGGGAAGGAGAGCTTCAGCACCATCATCCACTGCTCCACATTCAAGTGAGTGAGCTTGAAGATCATCTGTGGACAAGAGCAGCATCACGTTATCACTGCTAAACTACTAATTTCTATAAGAGATAGCTGCATCTTAACTGTACCGATGCCATTAACATCAGTGCTAACGATCAGTATAAATGTATCATTCCCACTGAAGAATGTGTTGTAGTTTCTAACTGACCACCGGATATCAATGCTCATGGGATCAAATTCATGATCATTGCATCTGTTCGGTCACTTGGTTGGATTGTGTCACCTCTGTTAAAGAATTGGAGCAACTGAGATGTGAGAGAGAGAAAACATGGTGGTTGGAGAGGTGTGTGTGTGTGTGTGTGTGTGTGTGAGAGAGGAAGAAGTGGAGGGAGTTGGATGTGTGTTGTGGAGAAGAGGGCTGTAGTGCAGGAGGCCAGACTCACGGGCAGGGGGTCGACGTAGATGATCATGAAGTGAAGGGACATGGAGAGGGTCATGGCGCCCACCAGCCAGCAGTTGCTCCAGGGGGGCATGCGCACCAGGGACTGGTTCTCAGACAAGCTGGGGGGGGTTGGATGGGGAGGCGGAGGGGTACGTTAAGGCAGACTGAAAATGTCAAAAGAAAGAGTGCCTGTGTGTTGAGGTGAATGTATGAAAATAAATGTGCACAAAAGGGCGTGATGAATGAGCGTGTGAGCTCCGACACAAATATGTGGTGAAAATTGATGGAAGATGTCCTCAACATGGTGTGTATTGTGTTCATAATCACAGTTGCAATACCATACTCCTGATCTTTTGCATGCATGCATACTGTATGCTATTATTCAATTCAATTCAATTCAATTTTATTTATATAGCGCCATATCATAACAAAGTTATCTCAGGGCACTCAATCACATGGAGCCGGTCGAGACCAACTTCCACACACACAAAGACC
>JAVQJD010054571.1:0-30531 GCA_036023655.1 Nannoperca australis
ATACCATCAGACTAGCAATATCATTTCACTATGATATTGTGGAATATGCTATACTTATATAAACAATTTGTCATTTAAGTGCTGTTGTATTCCCGGAACAAATGAGTCTTTAGTCTTTATTCCATGCTATTTCTGTGGCATTGTAACGGAACACCACTGACAACAAAGTGACAACACCTCACAAAAGTAAGAGTGGCTGCTCCATCATCTGTGTTGTAGTTTAGCTTTAAATAAGGTGGTCTGTGGTTTTACATGTGATATCACTTTTTCAGCTAATCCTAACATCAGAGTGGACTATCTTTCTGTCAAATGACAATGTCTTATCTAGCATGGATATAGACTGTGGATAATTGGCCTAATTTTCACTGTGTGTCCAGACAGTACGATGCTTCCTAGTTGTTTATAACACTGAATTTCCCTTGATACCGACTCTGTGGTTCCCATTTGCATGTTGTCCCAAAAAGAAATAATTACCATCCATTTGGTTTCACTGGGAAAAGGAGCCCTCAACTTTTGCACAGACTAAAGGCTATAAACGAAAGAAGAATTCTGCCATTTTCATGTGATATTCAGGTAGCTTTTGGTTTGCAGAAGTTTACAGTAGTATATGTAGCTTAATGTTGTCTTTGCTAATGGGGTGAAAAGTCAAGAAATATTTCCTGGTAATGTTCTAATTTGATAATCAATCGTAGACACATATGAAACAGACTGATTTGCTCCCATACTTCCATAAACAAACTAGCAGACATATAACAGCCAGCGAGGGACCCCAAGTCAGGGTTGTGGTGGTAGTACATCCACTTTACAGTATCCATTACCCCACTGACTCTATAATGCTTGCTCCTCAAAGGTGAACACGTTGATTTATTCAGTGTGTAATAGAATTTGGCAGGCCCCTCATCTGTTGGAGCCAAAAAGGCCATTGAGCTGCAATCAACGGCAGACAAACCGTGTCAGCTTTAAGATGGCGCAGCAAATGAAAGTACGGGGCAACTGATCTGTGCAACTGCAGAGCGCACAATGTAACTATATTCCAGTGGGGAACAGAACCATTTCACCAAGATGGATGGCTGCCTTTCAATGCATTTCAAGGGCAGACAGAGGGATCAGAACGGGATCATTACTCCTGTGAAAGGTTGGTTTAGTGGTCTGAATGGAGAACTTTAACGTGAATGTACTGCGCATTTTGTGGAAGAAGAAAAAGTTTAAACGTACACACAAAGTATTTTAAGCAGGCAGACACAATGGAATGCTTGTAAGAATGGATTCTGGTTTCTTGTGTTACACATCAAAACTAAAACAAAAAAACAAGAACAATTATTCAATGACCTAGTGGTGCTGCTGGTGGCGTTGGTTGGCCATCAACCCATATGCAGATTTGCAGTGCGTATTTTTTTATTATTGCCTTGGTCTCATAACATTCTGTTGTGTTCAAGCCATATATTCACAGCTATCCATGTTGCAGCCATCTAAGTCTCTCTCTGTCTCTCTGACTTAGACTGGACTGTCAACTTGCTTCTAAAATTTAAAATATACACATCTATTGCTGTTACTTTTCCAAAAATCAAAGAGTTCCCTTGATATGGCTTCCAAGAGCATGAGACATAAAAATAGCTGCTTTTCATGTTCAGCTGGACAGCCAAAGAAATTGTGCACACTTATCTGTTTATCAGTGTATCTACTTTTGCACTGTAAGTCACTTTAGAGTCTTTTAGTATGTCTTTCTCTATAATTAGCTGGTAGTCTTCTAGAGGAAGAGTAACCTGCTCTGTTTTTTTTTTCATTACAGTGCCAGGAAAAGGAGCAGGCTAAGTTAGAATAGCGGCGATTTGGCTCTCCCCCTCCATCTGTTTTGTTTCCCTTCCATCTCCCTCTTTTTGATGAGCTGGGTCTTCAGTCCCCCTTATAAAATCCCATTAGCTCTTAATGAAGTCGGGCTCCTAGCCTCTCGGCCTCACCTCATTTAGCACGATTGTCTGGCGGCCATTAGCATGGAGGCAATTACAGCCGAACGACAAGAGTAATTGGAAATGCCGACAGGGACCCTGAGAAATGGGAATAAATAAATATTTAAAAAAATGTATTCAAACTAATAAGCTTCCATTCAGATGGCAGGGAGGAAGCCGCATGTGTCTAAGTTAAATCAACATAATTACAATTAGGGTTGGTAGGGTAAAGAGCCCGGGTGAGGGAGAAATGGATATGGATGGTGGTTAAGCATAGAGGTAGCACGTGTGATGGAGGGAAATGTGGGATCACACAGTGAAGCTAATAATGTAGAGCATAAGCGTAACCCCAAATTCATCTAACAGAGAGGTCAGAGAGAAGATGACGGTGCATGCCAGTTTGCTTTTAATCTTTTTTGATTGCAGGATTTTCAATTCTGTAGCCAAAAAAGAGCCTAAAATCATTTCAATACCTAAGAATATCCCCCTAACCCAAGGCCAGATTGCAGGCATTAAATTCTGACAAATTATTTGCTGAAGATGGTGTGATGTTTATCTATGATGGTTCCACATTGGGTTCAGCTTCTGCCGCGTGTCTAACTTAAAATGGCTGCCTATACAATTTCATATGCTGTGCCTAAACTAGATACAGCATTTTTTAACATGTGTTTATTAGCAACAACTACTTCTAGCTCAATTCTCAAAGTTATAAAGTACTTATGATTAATATGCACTTCCAGACATCTTGATTTAACTAAAATCTCATATAAGCCAGGCAGGAGTAAAATCACAACTAAGGAAACCTGCTACTCTAACTACTCTAAAAACGGCAAATGAATGTATCTCCATGAGCAAGGCTAAATGGGGCCCTAAACTCTTTACTGCCAGCTTTCCACTAGCATCCAATCTGTGACAGCATGCTGTGTTTGTGAGATGAAGTCCTGTGATGAATTACAGGAGGTTATATTATTTTGTTACCCCCGTCAAGGAGGTTGTGTTTTTTGTCTGTTATGTGTTAGTTAGCAGGATATCACAATAAAAGTTAGTAAGCAGATTCTTAAGTCTCAGTAAATAATAGATTTGATAGATTTTTTATATATTTGGTGGAAATATAGGTGGTGCCAAAGCACTGATTGCTTTTGGTGCACCTACATGTGTATTTTGGGGGTTTCGTAAAGTTTTTGCTAACTTTTTGCATGTACCCATATTCACCACACTCTCTCCTGCTCAACTAGATTTTTCCTGCTGTCCAATTTTGACCCAACATTTTCTTTTATTTTAATATGCAACCGCCTTTTTCTTATTACTTACAGTAAAATTGTAAATACAATAAAGTACAGTAAGTAGTAAGTGGGCATGGACTATTTGAAATAAACTGCTACGATGCAACATTTAATGGCAGGTGGCGCTACAGCAACATTAAATCAAAACGGTTAAAATCAGCGCTCATTATTTTGACTAAATTGAGATTTTGCACAACTGATTGTTGTACATCCCATGATTTAGGTATTGTCCAAAAATGATTATCCATCACTATGTATATGTGTACAGATCAAGATGCAGTTAAAAACGTTCTACTTTTAAAATTGTGCAGCTTTTTCAGGGGTATGTGCTCTCTGAGTACTTCATAGAGTCAATATGAAACAATGTAATCAGATGTGATATAACGCAATTCAAATAAAGGTTAAGAAAACCTGAGACTTTTGACTTTCATTTGTAGGGGAAATCCAATGTAACAGACCACGTTAATAAATGTAGGCCACCTACATGTATTCACTTGTTTAAGGAATACTATTTATTAATAATAATAATAATAATACTTTGGGTACTTAGGGTTTGACCTGCAAGGTCATAAAGTGCACTCAGCTACACTTAATGTTTTGTCTTCAATATGCTATTCCATGTTATGTGAATTATATAATTTAATGTTTAGTACATTTTGGAATAAATAATATAACAATGTGTGAAATCAGATTACTTTTTTTTATTAGATTAAACAGGGAACTCACCACTGCATGAACTAAAAGGACCACTTGAGAAGTCTGGGAGGCCATACTGAAACAACAGCAGGCTGCAGGCTTGGTGCCAGATTGCCATGGCATCTCTCTACTGTTAACCCCCCTCCCACTCCACCCCACCCCCTCACTCCCACCGCCCACAACCACTGTTGCTGCCTTTCGTGCCTCCTAAGCTGAATGACAGGTGGCAGAAACCCGATCAGCACCGGCCTTCAAGGAAGCACTTCCATCTGAAACGGGCACGCTGCCCACTGCCCACCCGTGGGCCACTGCAGAGGGGCGACTGAGGCTGGATGCTGCATGTGTGTGTGTGCATAAATGAAGCAAGGGATGGAGGAGCTGGGCTACAATAGCCACAGAGGCATGGGAGGGAGAGGGGTGTGAGGGGTGTAATGGACTTTTTGGCTGAAGAACCGAACGCTGGAGCTGGCACCGGGTGTACTGGGAAATGGGAGGTTGGATCCCACAATAGTCAGTGTGAGAGTCCCAGAGGGTCGTACATAATAGCAGAGCAAGCGACGGCTGTCAACAATGACCTCCAAGGCCTCAACTGCTTGAACTGAGATGGTCCCACCCTTCAGCACTTCCCTTTTAGCGCTGCCACACAGCTAAAGCAGGGATTATTATTAGGGACATGTATGTGTTTTGTCAGTGAAGTCCTGTCACTTGGATTTGCTTTTAAGTTTTGGCCATTGTGCCACAATATATGACTGGTTAACAGCTGTGAAAGAATATACAGTATGAGGATATTGTTATGAAGGATATTCTGCATTTCCAAGAGTCTCTTGAGTTCAAGCTGATCAACAAAATATTCTTCACCCATAAAATCTCAGAATCCGCAGCACCTCATCTTTGGGACGCATAAACATTTTGATGTACTCGACAACTATTTCCTGCCCTTATACACCAAATCAGATTTGAAAACCTATCGGCTATCACATGTGCAGCAGAGCATCTTGGCGCGAAATTGGAAATCCACAGAGTAACACAGGTCTCTGTGCAACCCACTGTCCCTGTTCTTCATGAAAAAGTTTATTTGTCTAAAATAGTTCTACAAGCAATCACTCCACGGGCTGGAGTGATTGTAAGTGGGAGGGGGGCAATGTAAAGGGGGGGTCTCCAACCAGGAGATTTAATTAGTGAAATCTCATTAACTCTAACAAAATTAAGCGTAAAACAATCCTTGGTGGGGAATTGTGCTGGAGGTTCTGGGTGAAGAGAGGGAGGGCAGGAGTGGAGAACACTTAGGGGCTAAGAGGACATGGAGACTTGCTGTGCGATTAGTCTGGCCTGTGTGTAGGAAGAGACAAATGGCTTAGTATAACCAGACCTCCTCTGGCAATCAAATCGAGACTGCCGTGTGTGCAGATCCTCCATTGTCCTAGCTCTTACTTTGTCTGTGGCCCCTTAGTTAGCTATTTTTATCATCGATTAATCATTTCATAATTTTTAAAGCAAAACTGTCAAACATTTGCTAGTTCCAACTTCTTCATTGTGAGGATTTGCAGCTTTTCTTTATCATTTAGGGGTTTTGGAAAATTGTGCTTATGGCAAATATACTACAGCTAAAGTTAGGTATGTAAAACACTCAGGGAAAGATCATAGTTACACTTTATAAACACCTATGTTAATTGCAGGTCTGTGAAGAGACGCAAACCATGCTCACCTTCAAATTCATACTTCCATAAAGGACACAGTACTTTGCCCTGTTTTAGCCCATCTTCACTGGTTACCAGTAAGATTTAGACTTTACTGATCACCTTTAAAGGTTAAACCTTTCATAGTTTACTTCCCTATACTGCTGAATTGCTGGTCCCCTGTGAGCCAGAGTGCAGCTTCTCAAAACATATCTTTAAAAAAAGATTTTTATTAATGTTAGCACACAGATTTATTTAATGTATACTCTGTTGTATTATTAGTTGTTGTTTTTATCTTATATTATTGTTGGGTATTTTATTCCATTTTGTTTTTGTATTATTTTAATGTTCTGTTTGTATTCACCTTGTTGCAGTCCCACAATGTTTTAATCCTGGTTCAACCTTGTAAAGCACTTTGTAGCTTTGTTTTGAAATATGCTGTAAAAGTAAAGCTTATTATTATTATTACTAGAAACCAAAAATGATCTGTAGACAGAAAAACTTCAGTCAGGTGTAGTTGCAAGAATGGTCACTACATGAAAGCAAAATCATCAGTAGTTTAATAGTAGCTCTTCGAAGAAAACTGGGGTTCAAGCTCAAACAGATAAATGAAAAGAAAAGGAAAACAAGACAGGGGTTTTCATTAAACCTTGGGATGACAAATATTGGAATTATTTTCAGTTTAGCAGGAATGACCACAACTTTTTCAACCCTTTTGCAATTTGCAATTAGTTGCAGACATTGGGGAGCTGAGGACATTAAAGTCCTTTTGCTTATTTCAATTGGAACCATAGGGACAGGTAGTAATATTCAAATGCTCCAAGAAAGCAATTTCCATCAAATTTTTTATATCATTATCTCTGGAATTACTGAGGTGGAAGTGGACAACAACAAACAACAAGATGCATGACCTAACCCTTCTAATCACCATATTACTGTCACGATAGTAGTTATAGTAATAACTGGTTGTGTTCCCCAGAAATAGTTCTTTGTCTCATAATCATAATTATTTTTGTGCTATTCTTACGAGAGCATGAATTGTGACAGCATTATTAGCTGCTGCATTAGCTGAAGTCATCACAGCACTTTACAGTGCTTACGTCTCCCTGTCCCTCATTCCCCTGCAACTCTAGGTCCTGCAACTCCCATTTGCTTTCAGTCATGTCATTCTCCTCACCTGAGCTCCCCTGAACTTCATTGCCTCATCAGTTACTCAACACATTTACTGGTTGCCTTACTTTGTTCTGTGTTGGTTCATTCTGGTTTCCTGGAGTATTGCTTACCATGTGTCTAACGTTCATATTATAGTTTTTTGACATTTTCCCTATGCTTTTGTCTTCCAAACCTGGACCTGCCAGTTACCTTTTGCCTGTCTACCTGGCAGCTTGCCTGCTTACCTGTGCCTGAATGTAAGATGAAATTACAGATAAATCCTTGAATTGCTCCAGTCTGCTTGTGTTGTCTGCACAATGGTCCTATCCCTGTTACCCACCTTAAAAGTCAGTACATAGGACCTGAACACAACATTTCCATGAAATGTTCAACTTAACACTTTTATGTCAAAGTAAAATACTAAGTGCTTACCTCAGTGACTTAGCAGCAAACTCTACCTCAGTGTTTGTGTGGGAAGAACTCAAGTTCTAGTCATGGGTATCTAAAAACCATTTGGGCAAATTAATAGCCCATTCTTTCATGATTTCACAATCTAGAACCAATATGCCTGTTAGAAACAAGTAGAGTGCCCTACTCAGGCTCTGGAAACAGTAGGTACCATTGGAAAAAGAATGTGCCTTTTTTCTTTCACATGGTCGTATGGGTATTGTTCAGGAATGGAACATTTGTGAAAAACATAATAGGACATCACAAAAATTGAAAATGTCAAACATAGCACCGACGTCCCAAATTTCCACCAGGTCAAATTATTATTTTCATTCTGGTCCAAGATACAAATAGTGTTTGTTGGAGAGGGAATTTTCAATCATTCCAAAAACCCACAACTATAGATTGACGTTCCAGCAAGAACTGAGCACAGACATTGAAATTCTCATTTAGGGGTTGAAGAAATGTCGAGACAGTATGCTCATGGGATTGAAATGATGGGCTTGAGTGAACTGCAGCAGGGTAATCATTAGCTTTGTTGTCTGGCATGCCAACGTGTTTATAGCATGAATTACATTTGATTGTGTGCTAAATTCAATCATACCGGTGCTGGCCTCTGTAGAAACAAATTAGCTCTGCCAGATATGTTACTAAAAGTCTATCAACACAGAATGAACGTTCTGTTCTTGAAGTACATATTTGACATTTGTACACAGCTTTGTTACTGACATGTATAAACAAGCACAAGTTTATACAACCTGGCTTTATCAGAAGGTTTACAGGAAGGCCACTGACAACTTACAGTTAGCTTGCCCACAGCAACGCAGCAGCTTTCAGTGTTCTCTGCTCCTTGGCCCAGTATCCAATTCTCCGCACAAAGTCTGTTGACAGATGACCACGTTTAAGTTTTGCAAAATCACCATTACTGACAAGGACATTAAAAATGGCGACATGCAGAAGATCAGTGATATTTTAAAAAGATGTCGATGCAAGCAGGGATGCAGTATATGGTCTTATAATACAAAACATAAAAGTACTGAATCAGTCTGTTCCACATTTAAAGGAAAAATCTGGTGTTATTCTATATTATCTACCATCAATAAATCCCATGGAAAGGCAAAAACCAACATGTGTTAGTCCATCTGTCAATACTTAATGACAATCCCACTGGTTCCTACTAAAGACGTAAGTCTCTAAAAATGACTCAAATATATTTTCTTGGAAAAATAAACTATTCTCAAATAGTACATTTGTTGGGGACTATTTTCATCTGAGGATTAGGTTTGCTGCCGTAGTTGGTGTTTGGCAATATACATGTTCGGGCATACATGGGCATACACATTACTTTCACACTGCCCCCACCGTCATTTTACATTTTTTTTAAATAGAACCCATTAAGTTCATTCTCTCATCAGCGCCCACCATCATCAAATAAAAAAAGTAATTTGCAAAATACTAAGCACGTTATCAATACGTGCAACGTGTATGCTCTTTACAACAGCAACAGCAGAATAGCAGGAATAAGATTTCACTTCTATGTGACGAGAGCAAGAAGAGTTGACTGACAAGACAATGTAAGGGGATTTACCGTTAAAGATCAAAATAAGCGCTGAGCATTATCAACGAATATCTTTTCTTGTAAAATGTCAGGTGTTATAGATAGCACTGGTGTTGTCATGAGTTTATTAACTGTGGGAATATGTCCTCACTATGGCTTCCCTACTGAGGATTAATACACATGTGGTGCTCTAGTGAGTATCTGGCAGCAGGACGATGTATGATAGAATGAGTCAAATTAAACTACAGTGTATGTCCATGGTAATGAAGGGACACATCACTCAGCGCAACAGTGTGGCTCACAGATGTGTTTTTTAATATTTTTTGGACAACAATGGAGCTCTATGGCACAGAAGAAGAATATATATCGGGCTCTGGATTCACACACTATACTTGTTAGTAGATCATAGGTTTTCTCATGAAATTTGTTGATAAAAAATATTGTATCCTACAATAAAATACACATTGGGATAGTAAACATCATGCGTAGGGGAGCCAATCATGAATCAGAAATTGGTGTTAGTGTTTGATTGTCTACAATAAGTATACAACCTGGGTCTTGTTTTTATAGTGTTGGCCATCATTCCCACCCATTATGATAAAATGTCACTTTGCAGTTTGATTGCCTAGATTGCAAAAGCAGTAGCCAAGGCAAAACAAGAAGTCAGACATCAAGTCCCCAAGTAAATTATACTTTCTTTTTTGCAATGCATTTGCAATGCATTCACACACACACATTTATACACCAGCACCCTGTGGCATAAAACACTTGCAACCATCCACCATGCCGACCTCTAAATTCATACTTCCATAAACAGTACAGTACTTCCTACTTTGCTACTTAAGGTTGGAACTGAATGTAAACTGTAAACACTGGATCAAACCACCAACCCTGAGATTCATGGATGACATGCTGTACCTCCTAAGACACAGCCGTCTGGTTTAAGTCACTCAATAAGTAAATTTACCACTTTTTGGTATCTTGCTTTTATTTTGTAATAGCCAGTAAGGACTGACTGGAAACAACAAAGACCCCTGCTGGATTCAAACCGGGGATCTTATGGAAACACGGTATGCATCTGAGACCAAGGCCATAAACTGTTTTGACAAAAGCAATGTTTCAACTGCTTCTCATGCTCTTCCTCAGAGAAAACTCTGTAAAAAGCTAGTAAGTGGACTTTTTTTAAATGACTGTTTCTAAGGTCAACAACAAACTTTCACACTTGACTTTTTTGAATTCGAAATGAGAGTGAATGCAGGTTGGAAGTTGAGCTATAGCTCTGAAAAATCTAATGGATGTTTTTTTAAAGTAAATTACATGAATACATGCATGATAATGAATACAATAAAACACGTGAATAATATTACATGATACATCTGGTGAGTAAAATGTTATAGCTTATGAGTATTATCCATCTTATTAAAAAAAACATTTTTATTTCTCTTGAATGAAACTGTAGTCAGATTGGTTGGGTACTTGACGGCTTGTTGCTTTTTAAGGTGTACATATATACATTAGTGCTTTATTTGTTTAGGTTGATGCTGCTTTTTGACCGTTAACTTGATTTACAGTTAATCCATCATTTTTGTGCACCCCTCCACCTCTGTGAACCAAATGCATATGATTATCATTTTCAATGACACAGGTGAAAACAGCGAGGTCAGAGAGCTGCTGTGGCTCAAATTCCTTTGAGCAATTGACTGGCTGGCCATGTCTGAGCCACACAGAGCACAGCGCCTCAGAGAGAGTTATGGCGCACATGCAAAAGATTTAAGTTCAATCAAGCATTCAGGGCTGGACACCTGATCTTTCACTTAAAGCTCCTCCAGAACAGTGGGAGTGTGGTCAGGCCTCACAGCAGGCCGCCTACCTCCAGCAATCTGCTAACACAGAGCCTCTGAAGAAATGGTATTTATCCAGTCCTGCTCAGCTCAGTGGGGACTACTGTGTGTGTGGTAGGTAGGTACTACCAGAGGCCCCGAGTGGATGGGGGGATTGGAATAAAGCTATGGAGTTTTAGGAAGAAGAGCCCAAACATTTCTCTTTTTTAGAGTTTCGTCGATCTCCCTAAAGGCTGAGGCAGTGAAAAAAACAATAAGAAGTTCATATTCAGTCCCACTGTCATGCAAATTTTGAGGAAACTCAATTAGGAGTGTTTACATCATCTCAGATGCAGCAAATAAAGCGGTTCATTGAACATAGAAAGGATAAACATCAGAAAGTTTTATGAGGAAATTACACAACCATTTTTTGAAGATTGTTTTCAGGAATTAGTATTATATAAGTTGTTATTGCTCTTTAGTGTCTGCTATCTTCCATGCTTTCAACTGAATACAAAAAGAAAGAGTGTGCCTGATGGTGTACTAATACAACTATTTGAATACACATATTCATGAAAGTACATATTGAATCGATGTCATTAAGTTTTGGAGACAGACTTAAACAAATTAATAGTTCCTTTATCAAGAAAAAAGCCTTTCCATTCCCATATTGTCCATTCAGTTACCATCATAATTCAAATAAATGTTCTTTATATGGAGGTAAATGCAGCAGTAGTATTGGTTGAGTTTGGCTTTATATCCACTAGGCTCTTTCTTATCGATAATAGTTTGGACATCAAAACGCTCTAATGATAGTAAAGACAAGCTCAAAGCTCAAGAAAATGAGAAAGTCTTTAGGATGTAGCTTGAGTTTCACTGCCAAACAGCCCCCTCGGACCACGGGAGATTTGGGTGAGAGCATTTCTTAGGTTTCTTTCAGCCACAAAGAAAACATTTTAGCCTCTCAGTAATCCTTCCCGAAGCCCTCCCTAAGCTCCAAAGGCCCTTCCTCCCTTGGTCATGCCTCCGGCCGCATTTGGGATCCGAGAAGAGCGTCTCTGTATACTGAAGCCCACCATACAAGCCATTCACCATCTCTCCATGACCCCTCTGGGACCCAGCCGACCTTCCTGTTGACGTCAAAGTAAATCAGAGCAGGAGACGCTGCAGCGAGGGGCTCCACCCAGGGGGCTGGAGGTCTAATCACCGTGTCTCACAGAAGCCACAGAGGAAACATTAGCATTCCTGAATCAGCCCACCATCACTCATACACTCATACACAGGTACACATACAGTCAGCAGAGGAAAGTAACAGTCATTTTACTTAATATTTCCAGGTTCTGCCTCTTCTACTTCTACTTCACTAAGTATTGTACTTGCTCCACTACATTAATCTGACAACTATAATTACTAGTTGCTTTACAGATTTACATGCTAACGTATGACCAGCTTTTGAAATATGAAACAATTTCTGTTTCAATTTCAATCTTTATTGTTCCACATGAACATAAAACAACACGACAATTTACGTCTTCTAAAGTGCTGGTATTTATAAATCCAACTAAAAAGTGCAATAAAGGGTTCATGTGGGCCTCTGCTATTGGTCTACACAGACGGAGCTCCCAACCGATTGAAATAGTCAGCAGTAAATAAAGTAGATACATTTTGTAGAGCTTAAACAATTATCCAAATGGCAAATATGCCTTATTTTAAGCATCTCAATCATGAGGATTTCCTGCTTTTCTCTGTTTTACATAATCAAAAATTCCATCTCTTTGGAGACATCAGATGACGTCACCTTGGGCTCTGACTATTTCTTTTTCTCTTTGTTTCTGGCATTTCGCCTTTAGTAGTAAGCAGACAGTAATATGTCAGGAGATGTGGTATGTGCCATAACCATTCGGCTATCATTAAACAATTTTCTTATACCAATAAATTAATCGACAAAATAATCAGCAGACTAATCAAAAATGAAAAAAATCACTAACTTTTACTTTTGATACTTTTGGTAGATTTAACCAATAATCCTTCTGTACTTTATGTCTTTAAGTATGTAAGACTTTTATTTGCAATACAGCATATTTAACATTTTAGTATTCCAACTTTTACATACTAAAGCCTCTGAGTACTGAGTACAAAGTACATAGTACTTCCTATACAGTAGTATATGAGTCAAAAAAGGTAGTTTCAACAATGCTGATAGTCCTGATACACACATCCACAGTCAGTGAACTCTGCATGAAATCGAACAGTGGGAGGATGACACTTTGTTCTTGGGTTATGTTTCGGCATTATCATGGCTGAAGAAATTGGACTCAGAGAGCGCTACTCCCCGGACAAGTTGTGCTTCTTGAGAAATGATTGTTTTATTGTTGCACTGTGTACAACATTTGCTCATATCAATAATGGGATATGCTCCAATGCGTCAAGCAAACCCTGGGAGAGAATCCAGCTTCATTTGACTCATTTGATTTCACTGCTTGCATTTGTGGCAAAGCAGGTTTGGTGAAGACACAGACATGATTAAATATTCACAACTTCCTGCCCAAACTTTCTCTCTAATCACATGGAGGCTCTGTACAGCGGAGAGAAAACTCCAGATGGACATCTTTAAGATTCCCCAAATCCTCCTCTTTTACTAGCAGGAGTTTTGGGGTCAAGGTGTGAAGGGAGGACCAAAAGACCTGTTTCCCACAATCCCTCTGCAGCTATAGCCCCCCAGCTGTTCAAGGGCTTCCATAACAACAGCTGCGCAGAGGTTTAGTGGTTCATGTTGCTATGACAACAGCAGGATCAATTGGCATGCACAGACTCTCGGTGTTAATAGCTAAAGTGACATTATACCATAATTTCGTTTCAATAAAACACGGGCAGGTTTTTTACTGCAATATTCAGGGGGACATAAAAAAGAGGCAAATAATTAATTTTGCATGATAATGCCTGTGGCTTGGGTGCCCAAAACTTGCAGGAATCTCCCACGCATATTGGCAACCAACCCAGCAACATCACACTTCACAATCATCCTGGCATTGAGGATTGAGTCAGTACACAGTGTGATTGTTTCCCAGCTCATACAATAGAAGCTAAATAAGTCTTCATGCCCGGCAGCTGTATGTGCCACAGATCACTGACCGGCAGGATGTGCAACAATCAGAAATATTTCTGTTCGCCTGACAAACAGGATATCAGGTCATTTGGTTCCCTTAACAGTGAGAAATCAAACACCATGTGGGGGGGGGGGACTATTGTACAGTGAATTACAAAACTCTTTATCTCCAAAACCTTGAAAAACATTGAACTATTCCATTTTATGGATTTAACAGTTGGTCAAAGCTAAGGTCTTGCAGCTTTTATCTGGCCAGCCAAACTTCAACCATTTAAGGCTAACTCCAGTAAATTATAAGGGGCTCATGATGACAATGGCAGGTATTCCCACAGGAGTAACCAGAGCCGACACGGCGTCAGCACGGGTTTAAGCCCAACATTTAACGAGCATGCAGCTGATACAGGCAGCTGTGCCAGACAAAACACAGCACAAACACGTACATTTAGTCTACACACACATACACACCCCAACATGGGCATTTCATCCAGCTGCAATACACACTCTAACTTCCAGTATGACACAAGGTTCTCTAACTTTGCCACTAATCGAATCTTGGCTGATATTTGATCTTGATTATTCCTCCCTGTCTCACAGAATATGATAGCCCTTGTGAACAGTGGGGGGAAAGCCAAACAGGAATCCACTGCTAAAAATACCCACATCGTGATGAGTCAGGATGGATTGAACAAACAAAAAGAGACCAGTCTGATTTCCTCCAGTCTGGGCTTTCGGTAAGGACTTTCAGAAAAGAAGTTCCAATCCACCAGTGGATTCCTCTATTTAATGAATCGAGCTGCATCAAGAAGAGGGGAAAAGAATCTGCAGACTAGTGGGATAAAAAGAGATTATCCAAATGGAGGCTAATGATGTGAAAAAGAATCAGACTTAAAGAGAATAAAGGTGCAAGAACATAAAAGGGCTGTGTACTGAGAGGTTTGGGGGTGTTCAGCTGAATTGCTAATATTGACTAAAACTTTTGAGGAATTTATCTATGTCTAATACATTATAGATGTACTTCACCCAACATACTTTACACAATTAGGTGTATAGAGGCCCAGAACCAACATATGTCAGTAAAACATTATCAGAGAAATCTAAAATATAAATACATAAATATATAAACATATAAATAACAGTAGGAGTTAAATAATTAAAATGGAGTAGAATAAGAAATGTAAAGATTTATACAATGACATTTAGATATGTAGATAGGTAGCTAGCTGAAAAAGTTAGAGCTGTGTGTGTTTAGTGTGTAGTAAGCTAGCTAGCTAAATAAAAAGGTAAGCTAGCTGGCCATGCAGTCCTCTCATTGCTAAAGGCTGAGCACACACATGCAGACATCGGACCAATCCCTGCCCTGGGCATACACCCCTCTCACTGTCAAATAAGAAGGAAAACTGGAAATGTGGTGTAAATGAGAATTAAAATTAAATTAATTTAAATTAAAAGTTTAATAAATTATTTTTTCCAACATACATTTTAAAAATGAAAGCTTTGTATTTATTTATACTACATAGATTAATGTTATTATGTATTCAGTTGTATTTGTTACTTGCATGATAACATTTTACTATATTTTGATGGTTTTGGGGCTCAACACATGTAGTTAGTCATTGATATGTCAATTTAAGTCTGTTTGGTCATGCCAACATCTATGTCTCCATATATCAACCTTTCAATAGTGCTAAAATGCAGCATGATTTTCAATATTGCAAAGTTTTTACCGTGCAGTACACTTATTATATTTCAGCCCAATTTCCCAAATGCAATAACAGTAAGGTAAGTAGTGAGCTACTGCACATAGTGTCTATCATCTGAACCATGCTTCTCAAACCCCTTTAGGCTCTTGTGAGACTGTTGCACTCATATGCTCTTTCACTTACACAAAGGAAAATACAAGGATTTGGTTTTCAGGTGGCCCTTTTCAGTTTTATGAAGATCATGTGATTTTGTTATTGAAAAAAAGCTTTTTGTTAATGAACATTAATTGTTTTTCAACCCTGTTGGGTACATAGCAGTAATGTTCTTAAAAAAGTTGGATCTAAATCCACTTTCATTTTAAAATAATACAACATTTTTGGAAGTGGAAACTATGCAGACCAACTCTCACCTCACACAGCAAAAAATATCCATCTTGACAAGTCATAGCTGTAAAAATAGCTGTATAGCTCAAATAGCTGTATGTTGTTTTGTCTCAAAATAATTGAAAAGACTTAACTATAATAGCAAAAATGCATTGATGTAAATGGGATCACTTAGTATGTAGACGATTGCACTTGATTTGATTTATTTTAAAATATTTTAGTGGCAGATATTTTTAGTTTGTGTAAGAAAACACAAAACCAAATTCTATACTAAATTATTTGTTGAGACAGATCTTTTTGCAGTGCAAAATCCATTAACAGAACAAGTGTATCTGAACAGAAGTAGATTAAACTGATTCTTGTAGAAACAGAATCCTTTTTCCAGCTCCAGGGTAAACAAGCTGTGTTGGTCCAGGAGGGCAGCAGCAGTGGCTGTCCTGCTGGTGGACACAAGACCTGTCGGATTTTAGACTTAAGAGTCTAAAAGCTCTGGTTCTTACCGCCATTACTGACATAACATGCAGGATCCAGCTGAGGCTGCTGTTGTGATATGTGGAGTGCGTTTGAGAAGGGGGAGAGTAACCTCTTATGGGGAAGTCAGCCTTTTTGAATTCAACATTTAAAATAGTTTGCCATTACACATTTCTATCACACTAGCAGCTACAAGACTCAAACCCTATCATTTAATGTGGTGTTCAGTTCTAAAAGGTAATTAATTTTTTTATAAATTTCAAGTTTTCACTTGCAAAAAATCGGTTTTCCACATTTTAATTAAATGCCTCCTTGATAGTAACAGAGAGCCATGGCATGTGTTGCCGTGTGTGAACACATTAACGTACAAAATGACAATGCATTGAACAAAGTTGGAATTACTTCCGAATACTGGTAGAATTGTAAGACAAAATCTTCAACCTTATATGACTCTGAACTCTAGTATCATCCCCAATCCAGCCCTGCTGTACATGCCAAAACAAGCTCATATAAGCGCACATATGCATTCATTTTATGTGCATGCATACTTTATGTGTATGCGTGTGCATACTGCTGTATGGTATTAGGTAAATAGCAGGTAAACACATGGAATTCACAGAAAATCTGAAGCATGTCTTCACACTTCACACCAGCTGTCTAGACCGTCAAATCCAAAACGCTGAGGAGACACTGCAGAGATCCCTGGTGGAATCCTCCCGTGTTTCTCAAAATAAGGAAACAACCCAGACAGACAGGTGTAGACCAGTTATCCACCACATTATGCAATATCCTCAATGGAACAAAATGATATACTTCCTGCAAATATCCACAGTGTGTTGCATTTTATAGATGCCGAAAAAACATTGTGTGACTCTACACCTCAGTAATGACAGAACATAACCATAGTTCATATGTAAGTGTCCAAAATCTCAATTTACTGACTTGCTGTCTGCTACTTAGGGAGTAGGGACTGAGTGAACAAGGGAGTGATTGCGGACACATTCGAGGCTTTCCGCTTCTTTCAGGAAAAAAACCCTTCCAACATGGGCACAAAGAAAAAAGGGTGATGCCCTTTTATGTTTGTGGTATGAATTTTTACAGCCACGGTCTACCAATCATTTCAACTATGGTCTCATTATTTATACATAGGTAACACTTATGAAATGTAAAAATGCAACAGTGGTGATTTTTTTCTTGTAGTGAATTGAAACACTCTCTCATTGTCTGGGTGTGACACAGATAGGACAGGCAGGGAAGACAGAAACACAATGGACTTGGCAGAGACAGCCGAGGCAGAACAGACTGTGAGGAATTCCCCATCAGTGTCTGAAGTGAGCTAACCTTGCTTTCTTTCTTTTTTCTTTCTGACTTTTCCCTCCTGGTGAGAGTCCAAAGGAAGAAAGTTAACTCTTTCACTGACACACTGGACGTCTGCTTCAGTTGTTTGCTCAGTGAGCACAGTTCCTCATAATAAAGCATTACATCCCTATGGACGTACAGGTATTCTCTAGCACATTAGAAAGGCACCACTTATTTCACAGCCGTCCTCAGCTCCATATCCAGGTAGTTAAATACAAAGTACTTTCTGTGCATTTCCCAGGACAGAAAATAGTGTTGTGGTGTAATTTAAGGTCCTCTGCTATCTGTATTAAATATATGACGGTTTATAAATACCACTGACCACAGGGGGAAGAAGGACAGCAGCACGTCTGTTCACTGAGATGAAGAGAGACAGAGAGAGTCACACAAACACATACACACACACAGGCTTCTGGAAAAAAATGTAAAAAGCGACAAAAACTCAGACAGCACATCCTCAATCAATTCCTCCCTTCTCGTTCTCTATTCCTATTTGTACACACACACACACACACACACACACACACACACACACACACACATATAAATAGGCCTCTTTTGAAGTGGGCCGTCAAGAAGTCTGGTGCAAGTCATCCTTCATCTCCTACCGTGGTACGTCTCACCTTCATAGTCCGACTGACAGTACTCTCCAAGCCACTAGTCTCAGAGAGGCATCTCCCCGCCTCCGTATCGACCTTAATCTGTCCAAAAAGTACACCACGTTTTTGGAAGATTGGCCTATTTTCCAATTTAGGCCTAAAGAGATGAAAACATAAAAACTAAACGTCCACGTCTCCCTGATGGATCCTTTTCCACGGTGTATAATGTTAAATCAGTATTTAAAATGTTAAATGACAGAAGCTAATGGCATAAGACCCAATTCAAAAGTAAGAAACTGAACTTGATTTAAAATACCTATTTCACTAAAGGGCAACCCACACAGAGAGTCATTTGGCCGTCTCAGGGAGCAGATACGCTTCCATTTTATCAAATTCTAATAATCCACACAGTTCATGACATGTGTCACTACAGAACCCTGCTTTTTATTTCAAAGTTCTGAGCCCATTTTTTTATAGTGCACGAAGTGAAGCGTAATCCCCACATGCAGCTGTTCAAATGGCACATATCTCCCACTATGTACGTGTTGTGAACTTATTAACTGCATCTAAAATGGTTGATCAAGGTCCTAAATTGACCTTTCCTGTTTAACTACAGGCCTATTTCTCAATGCCTTTTTTTGTCCAGTTAACGTGTGACGTCTCTCAGTCACTGTGGACCTGATGCCCTGCTCTTGCTTTTTGTGTGTCACAGTTTATATATAGGTAAAGTGGCTATGTCTAAAATGATTATGTAATTATGGCATCTTTAAAATGATTATTGAATCAAATGTTTTTGTTTGTAGAATTGGTGCGTCCATGTGTTCCTTTCTTTCTCATTGACACTGGTTTGAATTCATCGGGGGTTCGGTGTGCTGGACTGTCTGCAACATTAGTGACTTGAACTACCACTAAGAATACAGAGAAAATACAAACTTCTATCTATTTTTAATGTGAACATATACCAGTCTTGTGTATTCATGTACACCTAACTCATGACTCGCCTGGCATCTTCTTCAGACCTCTACTCATATTCCACAAACTCATCTTCCGTATTGTCAGATTTCCCGTAATCAATATTCTTTGAAATACAGAGGACCGTCTTTGTGGAACAACCTACTTCCGTCAGTACAATCAATATCTACATTATCATTACTCAAAGAAAACCATCTGAAAAGGGCTCTAATTAGTTATTATTTATAACACTTCTCAACTGGTAAAACACTAACTGAACCGTACATGTCTATCAGTTGTGTCTTACAGCTTATTCTTGAAATTCTGATGAATTACAATTACACAATCTTTGTTTTGATCTTTTTTTCTTTTTCAAGTATGACCACTGATTGTTTTTTTTTTGTGTGTATATGTGTGTATGTGTGTACATGTGTGTGTGTGTGTGTGTGTGTGTATAAAGATATATATATATATATATATATATATATATATATATATATATGGCAGGGTGTGTACTCTTAATGATAACATGCAGAACTCTGCCTATGTAATATTATCTATATTCGGTGTTGAAAATTAGCTGTGGCATGTGTACAGTACATCGTACACTGCTTTTGCAACTGTCAGTGTTTCTTTGCACTAATAAATAAATACATTTAAAAAATGAATTCATGTTTTCATGAATTTCTTTTATATAAAAGCACAACATTTTACTTAACAATCTTTACATAGAGGAGAGGTCAACTGACTAGCCTACACCACCCTACCCCCAAAAAACTTTTGCTTTAAAGTTAAACAAACAAATCTGACCCACAATCAGCACTATCACATTTCAAACTCCCATTTACACCACACTGACACTGTAGCAATGCCAAAGCGGTGCCAGCAGGGAGACGGTTACAGACATACCACAGAGGTATCAAGACCTTGACCAGAGGAAAGCGGCTGCTGGGGAGGGCCAGTTGGAAAGCTTTCTCTCGTCACTCGGCAAAAGCCTTGTCATATCGCAGCAGACGCAACACTGTACCGCCTCCAAGCTGCCCGATTTACCCACACACTGGATCAGCAGCTGTTTTAACTCCCTTTTAGCACAGAGCCTTCATCACTCTTCGAAGATGAACCTTTCTGAAGTTACACAGGGAGTGGGAGGTGTGTGTTGGCGTGTGGCTGTGTGTCATTTTTTACTTTTTATTCAATATCTTTTAGTCTGTGATAATTAGAGTTGTCTAAACTTTGCTATGAATTCCTTGGAGATGATTCGTCACCTCTTTGACTGCAAACTTTTGTATATGAAGGAATCTCAATTGGGGTTTTGATAGTCTTCAGTTTCTATTGTTATTTTTATTTAGGAATTGTGTGGGTTATATGAATAACAAATGTATCTATGGAGACTCAGTAGGAATAATGTGCCCTGACATTGTGATAATGTGTCAGCTGTAGGCACAGAGATGTAACGGAACTCTTTGCAATGGAGTTATTTTTTTTAATCTTTTAGTCAACAGAAAATAAATAAATAAATAGATGTGAAAACTTCTCTATCTTACTCTGTGGTAATCACAGTGCCAGTGTCATTTATTGATAATAGTAGGAATCACTGAATTGAATTGTATAAACAACCATCTCTTTTTTAAAATAACAATATCATGTTCTGATTACGAGTTTTTGTCCCTGAACAACTCACTGAAAGAAAAAAAATCTTCTCAATGCTGAAAATAGCTCATTATGTCTGTGTTTTACAGGCTTTTGGCACAGGTTAGTGAAACGTGTCACTGCCAAAAATGCTGCAGGGCCAAAAAAACTGCAACTGAAACATTTGGCGTCAAAGAAATTGTTCTTGTTATTTAGTTGTGAAAAAAAGCCCAAATTGTATTTTGACAGCCTTTTTTGTGTGTATCTATAATCTGAGACACTGATTTACAGACACATGTTTAAAATCAGTTTGGTTTACAAGTCAAGTTTCTTCAAGTTGCATATAAAGCTTTTTAAGACTTTTTAAATTGAATTATGGACAAGCAGATCATAAATTCTACATCTCTCTTGGTTCACACTTCCATTTATTTTCACTGCATACATCACTTTTCACTGCTGTTTAATACACAGTGAAAATTGGACTTGAATTGGGTAGTAAAACTACAAGTTATTGCATTTTCAGAAATGTTTTTATAGGCAGTTCAGACTAACTCCAGGCAAGGCATCACAACTGGACTTGGTCCAGATTGGCTCCCTTCATTAAATAACTACTCAAATGTTTCCAAGTGGGGCAGCATTAACCTGCAAAAGCAAAAGCATCCAGCAGCAGGTTATCAATATTAGCCATATTAGGACCTTTCAGCCTTCACCATAGTTTAAGTAAGTCAAATTAATGTTTGACTGATTTATTTGTAAAATGCAATAAAAAAAAAGTTTCTCATCCAGAATTAATGAACATTTGAAGTAGAAAATGTAATATTAGGGAACAATTAACAACATTTGAAGACAATCTGTAAATATCTACTGTATACACCTAATATGTAAAAAAAGATCAACACCATCAAAACCTGCTTACTTACAACTGAAATCTCAACTTATGTGATGCACATCTGTCATTTGGATTTGACAAGATCTATGCAGCAGACAGCTGCCAAAGTCATGTGGCACATTGGTCTGTTTTTCACAATGCTCTCCATTATGCTCCTATGGCTTGTTATGTCTTCTGCATATACTGTCTGCTCTTAAACCAAAATCCAAAATAAAATACATGACAAGGTACTTGACATGAGAAAGGTCCTCCAAATAGACAGGGGAAGTAAACACACATGTACACACACTACAAAATGAACTTAAAAGAAGAAAAAAATATATACACTCGTCACTACATTTCAGTGATGGTAAAATATTACTTTTTTTCTTAATTTCTCACTTTTTAGGAATGTCTTGAACAATACAATCTTTGAGAGAGCAAACCTGTTATCGTGGCACATATCCTAACACGCTAATTACCCCACACACAGTTTGAGTTCATTTATTATGCATGAAATAATCTAATATGATGACTGTGATAATTATGCACACATAGATAAGATAAAAGAGTAGTAACCAATTATGGCGCTGGAGTTGGGAAAAGTAATTATTCTTTGTAGTGGAAAGAAATGTCGGTTTGAAAAAAAGGGGGGGTGTTCAGCCTGCTTTTTTCATTCAGTTCACAGTGCTGCAATTAACATGTGGAATCATGTCTGCACTCCGTGATAGTGTTTAAGGAATATATTCTTGATTAAGTATACAGTAACACACATATTCCTTGTTGTAAGCACTTAAGGATAGAAAATAAACCATTAACAGTATGAAACCTGCATAGGAACAGTTGCTGAGGCAAACTGCTTTCTGCAGAGATTAATTTGCAGCAGTGCGCCTGTTATGATAATTGTGCAGGCTTGCTCCCTGAGACTCTTCAGAAACTCCCAAAATCTGACATGTTTACATTCTGACTGGAAAGGCAACATGACGCGATGCCTCGGGTCTCGTCAGCCAGCAGCAAATCAGAAAGGACGCTAAAATGAAGGAGTGGTGCTTAAAGTGGAGCGCTTGCAAATCAGACGCGTGCTGTAGAGTCATTAAATATTACCACTTCTAAAATCAGAGCTGGCGTGCGGTTTGCACCACTGTGCAAACATACTTAACACAGCGCAGCTTTCTCTGACAAATGACGTGTCTGCCACTGCAAATCACAAGAAACACAGTCTACAGTCGATTTTTCTCTGACTGTTTTGGCTTGAATTGTGTTATAAATCAAACTTTTATGTGATGGAATGTGGCAGCCTAGAAACAGAGTTAAACAGGGCTTCCTTAATATGTCGGAGCACATTTTGCCCGTGGTGAAGAAAATATATTTTTTGCGGCTGCTCTTGGACACTGGCTAAGATGCAAACTTGATGACTGTATGAGTCACTGCCGCACACAAGAAAAAAATGTAATTAATAAATAGAGCAAATGAGAGTTAAACAACCACATATAAATGAAACTGAATTAAGTACTAATGCTTAATTTGTACAATATAAACAAATGTTCTCTGAAGGAGAATTGTCTGACTGACCTCTAACTAAATCCACATTTATCTGACTCAGGAGCACAGACGTCACATTCACACTCCTCCCGAAACCTCAGCAAGTCTTCCTTGGACTGCTGTAGTTGACTCATGATTACTTGCTTCAGGCCAAACATGATACTCTGAAATGGGTCAACAAAGCTCAGAGCTGACAGCTCTCACAAACAATATCAAGTCACTTTTAACAGGATCGCCAGATTTCCAAAGTCAGCACTATGTAAGTGTTGATCCTGCAGTCATTTCAGAGCAGAAAATAAAAGAGCATGAGTGTGAACAAAGACTAACCATCATCTCTTTGTGTGCTCTGTAGCTTTAAAGTTGAGGTTAATGTCAGCGGCACTCATGTTTCCTTACACTCTCAGCAAAGTCATAATGTTCTGAATGTAATGAAGTGAGGAGAGGAGAAAGCAAGGGCGATGAATCCAGCCAAGACGACAAGTGCTGCATTAGCCGTGTTTCGTACGGACAGCTGATGTTCAGACTAACCAAACTACTGCATGATCCTGCAGAAAGGACTGTTCATTCAGACCACAAGACAAATTATAACATGGGTGAATTTTAACTCAGAAGATATACTTTTTTTACTGAGGCTAATTTATTTTAACTCCATCTTTGTGTAAACTGCTTTAGGGATTTAATAAATTTACAATACCTGGCCTGGCCTGACAAAAACAATGTGAAAGACATAACCGTTTTAAGGCCATTGTTGCTTGAGCTTTGCTTAAAATTTACACAGAAGTACAGATATATTGACATTGAAAATCAATTGGTTATCATTAAAGCATTAAAGCAAATGTCACTGGAATGCATATTCCTGGTGTTGCAAAGAATTTACTCATGTCTATAAAACGAGTTGAAATTTGCTTATGAGGTGTCACATATACTGTGTTTCTAAATATTGTATGTGTAATGCATCATAACTGAATTTAAATTTAAAACGAGCACACAAGCAGTATGTTTATACATGATCATCACATCAGAACTATGTACAGATTACATGTATTGGCATGATTTAGATCGATAGTGTGTCCAGCCTTGTCTCCCATATCAATTCTGTTTATATACAATTTATTTGTTTTGCCAGGTATGTTCTCAGGAACATATTATGTCTGCTAGAATTATGTTTGGGGACATTTCTTCCAGGGAACTACCTTCTTTAACCACAAAGCATTCACAAACGGCCGGGGTGGATGGTGGGTGTACACAGTGCAGGACTTTGACACCACAGACTGAGTCCTGTGCGTGTAGGGTCATTTTAGACAACAGAAGCACTTTGGTGAAATTTTGCGAAAGATGTGGTTTTAGTTAAATAAAGTAAATACTAAAAAAGTAAACACGTCCTGTCTCGTGTTTCAAGTTACTGTTGATTTTTTTACTCTGTAACCAAGACAATGATCTTCACTTAGCCTCACCACCTAAAGTGATTTTGTTGTCCAAACAACCATAGCAATCACTAATCTTTTAAGCTTTTATTGTTATGAGAGGATATTGTATTGCAAGATAGGTTGAGACTTGGCAGATATGTTCATTAAAAATGTTTCCTCATTATGTTGATTGGAAAAAAGTAATTTTGATGGTAGCAACACCTGTCTCTAAGTTCTATACTGTACTTTACTTTATGATTTCTAAAAGACAAGGTTGCTATACGCTTATCCTAAAATGCGTATTTCATTATTTTGTAATATACGTAATATTTATGAAATGTGACTTGGTATATAGCATTAGCAGCACTTCAAGTCTTCTGGCTAAACTGTTAAACTCTAGGGTAACCAGGATATTTATATTACAATGTCAGGGACATTTAGATCCTTTGGGCATGGATATGAACTGATGTTGAAACAAAAAAGAGTGACAAGTCTTATGAAACACCATAAAAGATGTAGCCTTCCCATGGAAAATGAAATGCACTTTGACTGAAACCTGTGCTACCATAAAATCATGGCACTCTTATAGTAGGGGACCAAACAACATAAAAAAAAAGTCAGTGGCAGCTAATAGGAGCGATCACTAAAATGCATTAGGGCAATTTATTCTGTCCTTACCACTGCACAAAGCTTTTACCAAAGTCTCATGATAAGCTGCTGTTTCACCCAAGAGCCTGCAAACTAACAAGTGTTTCATCAGGCATCTGCAAAGAACACTTGGAGATTAACAGCAAGGTATACAAATGGATTTGAAGAGAAAGCGGCTTTTGTTAAAGTCTAATGTCAAAATAAAGAAGCAGCTATAGACTGAGTGAAAATATCGTCCTTCAGATCAATGGTGTCCTGGAGTGCAATGGGCTGGAACATTCAGATGAGATGTGAGTGGCAGAAAGAGCAACACACTTGAATAATATCTTTGGAGAGGACTGGAGAAATGGAACAGTGCTCCAGTAAATAGCCTTTTGGAGGTCACAAATTTAGCGCTGTTGTATTTCTATTCAAAGTGCAGCCAACTTTAATTGGCTGCTCTTCCAATAATCAAAGAAGTGTGATTTCAAAAGGCCATCTACTGCCATTTCAAAGAGGCTAATTGTTCATCTCTTTTGCACACTTTTCACATGTTGCCTTGTGTCTTGGGCAACCAACCTATTAATACAGATGTAAATGTAGCCAAGAGTGGGGAAAAAACACTATTTCAGGAGGTGGTCAGAGAAAAAAGCACTTCAATATGGTGATAAAGTTAACTTAGTTTTCACAAAAATAGCTTCTATTGATATGTACTTCAACTTAGTTATAAAGTGTACTCTGACTCACAGAGGAGGAACAACAGCTTTCCTGCTGGCAACAGCACTGCAGTCCTGAAAAACAGCTGGAGCTGTACCTGCAGTACAGAAGGACTGAAGTTATGTAAAAGAAAAGCATACTAATGCAAGTGGACACCGCTTATTGCGATGATCAACCGCTTATATGGATCAAAAAGCTTGGGGCAGAATCATTCCTTTGCAAAGGCTGTTTGAATTATGTGCTTATAGTAATCAAGTAGTCCACTTACAATGTTCATTTTGGGTCTTGACATACATGACAAAATATGAAAACAGAAGTTAAATTACGGTAATTCTATTTATTGTTTTTACTTTAATCCCATGATGCTTTGCTGGCTACCTGAGGATGGTGCTGTGTGCATGCTGAAATCCTGATGGGAAAAAGAAAGTCATATTCTGTCAATGAAAAACGTAGTCTCTTCAAAGCTCATGACAATCTTCCAAAAACGACCCCACGAGATGCAGCAGCCAAACGTGGTGTTCCTCAGGCTAATGGAGGTACTACCCTGAGTACAGTCATTTCATTTGTGCCATAGACTGTATATAAAGATGAGCAACACATCTCCCCCTCCTTCCACTGTACAAACAAATGAAGCCTAAATATTCCGAATACAGGCCTGCCATCTTGCTCCGGTGATGTCTTTTGGAGCCAGAGAATGTGCAGTACCGAGGTCCTGTCTGAACTAATCACAGCTGTCAGTCATGACAATGACAATTTTATAGCAACTAATTCAAACCAAACTTATCCTAGAAGTATACACTTGAACATACATCACGATAAGAACTACTTAAAATGAGAGAAACCATCTTTGGAAAAATCTTATTTGACATGTACTTTGATTTTGGCCCATGCACCATCTGCTAACATGGAGGAGGTGCCGTGTATGACTGTATGTACTGCAGCCAGCCAGCAGGAGGCGATCGAAATGTTTTGGCTTCACTTTTGGGGAGCTGTCATGTTTGTCTTTACATACAGTCTACGATTTGTACAGTCATATGAAAAGTGTTTGAAACAACTGTACTGTATTTTGAAACAGTCAATACAATTGTGTAAATAGCAAAGATGTCCGTTTCATTACTTTATATTTATGTACTATATATACAAATGTCAATTAGATGGTGGAAATCTGCATTAGAAATATTGAAAAAGAAAAAATGTGGTTATAATAATCATCTGCTTATACTGATCAATCAAACCCAGACAGATGTGATCACTATAAGACGTTTCAACAAGCACAAGTTTCTAAGCACAACTGCAGTTTTGCTAAAGGTGTCAAGCTGCAAACATACATTTGCAATTGGCCCGAGAAAGCCACTGCCACTTTTACGGTCTTTATTGCATGAACATATTAATGCACAGTGTTAAGTCGGTGCTAATAGCATGGAAAACCAGCACTGGCATTTCAGTCATTTCACTAATTTTTTAAGAGTATTGTACTGGGGGAGATTTTCAATAGTACTGACACCATTTTGGCCCATGCATTTATTCATTTCTGAGGGAAGCACAAATATGCAGCCACACGGTGCTTGGTGGGATTTTCTCTGCTATGATCTGCTGTTGAATTCAAATCAAATATTTTGAACCTCACCCAGCTCAGCTGTTACCAGGACTCTCAAATATAATAAATTCAGGATTTACTAGCAGGCTTCACATTTCTCTGTGTGAAGCCCTACTCATTTATTAGGATTATCTACATTCCACCAGAGATAAGAACCAAAGGCACAATGAGGTTCAGAGTCTTGTTAAAGGTCTTTAAATGCAGAATATATAATAAGCTGTTGCTAATTTGATTTTGTGCTTGATCCTTGAATAATAACCACTGATGTCTAAAAATATGTTTTAATTGTTTTTACTTCAAAAAGAATGATGTCAAAAGTGATTTATACTAACACTATGAATACTGAAGACATTGAGAGTGGAAATAGCCTACTTCTTACACATCTTTGGGATTTCACCCACAGTAACCACTGTAAGTGTGTGCAACCTGCTGGTGAAAAACCGAAACCATATTGGAGTCCTCGATGCTATGCCATGACTTCGACTTAGTTTATGGAATGTGCCCCTGTTGGGTTTTCATTTCCTGTCTGAAAAAAGGAATGCAATCAGAGAGTACTGATGTGCTAAAATCATTACCTAATGATTAAAGCGTTTGTGTGACTTCCATGCTGTGGCGTTCATTGTTCAACACATCACATATTATTGTGTGGAGAAGAACATTTCTAAAAGTCTGTTTGAGGACTGTCTGCAGGGCCAATTGAATCAAAGATATTTTATGACATGTTAAGAGCAAAGCTGTATTGAGATAACATGCTGCTATAATCATATGTTGTGTTTTAAAGCAACACTAGACTAACTACAAGTATATTCAGAATAATATATGCTCATCAAGAAGGCACTGAAAGGACTTACATTGCTATACATATCAATCGCATCACCTGCACACACGTCTTGTACAAATTGCTAATGTGTTGTTATCATCAGAGGGATCTCTGGGACACAGAAGCCAGAGCTATTTCAATACAACATTAGTTATTATTCATCATCATTAGTTGAGAATTTGAGAACAAAGCCACATTGCTTTTAGATTGTTAATTACTATAAAGACAAATAATCTGAAATTAATTCATAAAATCCAAATTGTATCACTCGTTCAATCAATTATTTTTCTGTCATGCAGGCTGTTGTTAAGGTGGCAACTTTCTGTTGGATCACTTTGAAACTGACTCGATACTATCGTGACACCTGGGGGCAAATTCAATATGTATCGCAATTCTTGTGAAGTGAAACGCTTGTATTTTTAATCCTGAGTCCTATTTTTACAAATGTTGGGGTCTAAATGGCTGCAACGTAATCCCTTGGGGCAACTGCACCTGTGAAAGGTCTGTCCACTATCATTTTGTTTTACCAGAAACAGAAGTTACACTCAAGGAAAAGTCTTACTCTGAAATCTTAAGAGAGGTTGAGTTGTTACAGGAAGATGAAAGGATCTTACCCTTTAAGAATTTATTTCCATAATGTTGTCAGACACAAAATACCAGTCTGAGCCTGAGTCAGTCTGTGGCAAAAACAAGCACTTTTAGTGGATGTACTTTTCATTGGGTGCAATTGCCCACAAGGATTACGATGCAGTGCATTGCAACCCGCTTGCGGATGCCGACGGAGGTGATCTACTCGACCAATTTTTGTTAAAAAATAAAATATTAATATATATTATTAATATATAATAAAATAACATCAATTCAGGAATCAAAAACTTTATTAAAAAATTATTAAAAAGAATTATGATACTTAAGAGAAACACCTTTTTTTCTCACCCCTAGTATTAACCATACCACAGTCCTATGCTCAATGTATTTTCATGACATCTTTATGTCCTTCCAGAAACAAAGGGTTGTGATGTTGACAGTATGGAGGATCATTAAATTTGCCTGCTGCTCCTCTTGGAGCATAAATCAAGCCAATCCATCTCTCCCCGACCCCGCTCCCTGGTGGCTTACTTAGAGCCAAGCCAATGCAGCACTGGCTGTGGAATGAGCAAGGGTAAGCATGCAAGGGCTGTCCTTAAGCTGAGCTGCCTGACGGTATAAACAGGCCTCTTCCTCCTCTTGAGAGCAATAGGGATCAAGTGGGCTTAGTGGGCATGACCTGTGAGGGCCCAGACAGGGCCAAAACATGCAACACAACACAATTGTCTTAAGGATTGCTGCACTATTGAACATAAGAAAAAACTAGCCTACATCACATTGCTCACGGGCCCGGAACAGGACCTAGATGCACTCCACTGAGGATACCCAGCAGACTAAAGTCTTATGAATAATTCTGAACATTGTCTCTCTTTTTCCTGCCTGATTTAAGAAAGTGAGGCCTTCAAAAACAAATGAGACATCTTACAATCCAATTGCTAAGAAAATGAATCCTGCAAAGTATGGCCTATTAGTCTTACAAGACTCTTCTTCTTACAAATTATGTACTGGTTTATTTGGCACCATGCAGGGTGGATTTAAAGGCAAAGGCGAAGGAAATGACAAGACATTTGCTTGTGGTTTAATTTTCTCAATTGCTTTATGGCCATACATAAATGCTTAAATTGGTTTGTAACATATGCTCTTCTCGCTCTGTTTACTTCCTTCATTTAGTGTGACTGAATCACTTTATTAGTGATTATCCCCCCAAACGCTGTAGGAACACACAGCATCACACCTCATCATGTAATTTACCCATATAGTAGGAATGAGAATATGCAAATAGTGTCAGAGTATTTTGCAGCACCAAATATGCCCTGGGGCTGCTTGTCCAATGACACAAATCATCAATTAAGATCTCAGCAGGGTTTGGGGATAAACTAAATTGGCATTATCCCTATCTGACAAGATGTAGAGCCATGTGGGGTACATCACAACAAAGAACAACCATCACTGAGGGTGATTGGGAGTGATGTGTTTTGACTCGTGTTTTATGTGTGTGTGTGTGTGTGTGTGTGTGTGTGTGTGTGTGTGTGTGTGTGTGTGTGTGTGAGTGTGTGTGTGTTCACTATTAAAATTCAATCCCAGCTCAA